>CANXYC011612621.1:0-22048 GCA_948193065.1 Aleurites moluccanus
TTATTGGAAATGGTGAAATTATTGGGAGATTATATATGTATACTTGCTATTGGGCCCTATCCTGTGTTACCAATATGTTAAATTGTCCATCTTATACTTATGTCATACATTATAGAATATTTGTAAAAATTTCAGGAAAATCGTCTAATATGGAAAATTTGTCAGGTTAAGTTATTATTGCATTTCATATTTATTTATCCACTGAGTATTTATATTCACCCCACGTTGTTAAATATTTTTACAGGGTTTGAGTGAGCGCAGCATCTTCGGCTATCTTCTCCTTCTTGCTCCGGCCGAGGACGCATATGTATAGACCCTTCTTAGTTAGATAGTTGCTCCATGATATGATGTCCACTGTATTTTTGTGATCCATTTATTGATACATGTACTCATTAATTTTTGTACTGTAATTATGTGTACACTCATGTGAATAGTAGTTATGTGCCCAGGTGTGCCGCGGTATGTTTTCTTTATAATTTCTGTGGTTATTGCATAGGTGGAATATAGAGGCATCTTGGTGATATGTATGGATACATTGAGATGGGTTTATATTCCATCGAATTACTCATGGAAAAAAGGAATGTTATTGGCTAATTAGCTTAGTTGAATAATATGAAAGATATGCTATGATGAATGAAATGATGTTTGTGTTTTGGAAAATGAGTTGAGACATATATGGATATTATCGGGAGTGTGTTTGTTTATCTTTGCAAGAGGTAAATGTTAATATTATAGGGGAAACTCTGTCCGTTTCTCCGCAAAATTTTATAGAATTGAAAAAAAAAATATTAGTAAAATTTTATAAATAGATTAGACTTGTAACTGGAGTTCTTCGTGGTATTGATTGCGAAAGCGGTTTCAGTACCTTAGAACCGTCACAACCCTATAGTGTGGGATGTGACAATATATAAATTCATCATCAGTGAATTGGATCAAATGGTTAAGAAAGCAAATGCAATTGAGACCCAATTGCTTTCTAGTAAGGACAACAATAACGATAAGAACCTTAACCAAAATTTAAATAATTATTTCTGGCATGATCAATTGGGACATGTTCAACCTACTAATCCACATATTACATTGCATATTAGCGATCCCAATATGGCACAAACAAAAGGTCGGAAGAAAGTAGCAGGCCAAGAGTCTCAAAATGCAAGATTCAAGGGTGGTGTTGAGATGTCATTAGCTCGTGCATCGACTAAAAAAAGAATATGCCTAGTTGTGGCGGGTATGGTCACAATATTCGTAGTTGCAAGCAAAAGGAGAATTTAGTGGAAACTCACCAAGAAGACTAAGTAAATGGTAATATATTTTATGCATGATGTATATCAAGCCTCTGCTAGTTAAGTGCTTTCATTTTCATTAAAAAAATTATATTTACTAATTTGTTTTTCAAAAATATATATATGATTTGTTTTAAAGTTAATTTAGAAGAATGATTAGACTTAAATTAACTAAATATTATAGTTTTGATGAACTTTTTGCAGATCCTTTCTAATGCCTTCTGGGATACAATTAATAAGCTGAAAATTCTTGCTTTAAAAAGAAGAATTGATGGAGTACTAAAATAATTTTGAAGAGACTGTCATAGTGAAAAACTTTTCTTTTGATCTAATGTGGATGTTCTCTTTTTAAGAGTCACTTATTATTAGATTTGTGTGTAAGATAAATAAATAATTATCTTTAAATGACTTATTTAAAATAGGAAGTTAATTAAGTCATAATCTCAATATCCCATAATCTCATATTTTTAGGAGTTTTATCCTCTTATTGATGGATATGATATGATGGTGGTTATTAAATTAAAATATGACAGAACTGGATCCTCTACTTCCTCTCATCAATTTTACCTTAATCCATCTACTCTGTAAACATAAAGAAATATAGAGTAAAAGTGAGAAACTTGGTTTTGCTATATAAGCTACGATAATAGCATTTTCTTCAAGTTTGATAGCTACAGATAAAGGTATTTCAAATCATATTTATTATAAAATATCCAATTTAAACGATCCTAAATTATATATGTTAAATCGGATAAATTTAACATGTGATATCAAAGCATGGTACTTCTAAATTAGATATACTCATGTGAAATATTTTTTGCATAAAAGATTTCAAACAATTGTTGAAGAAAACTTTTTATAGATAAACAAAAAAAAAATTATTAATTTGTTTACTGTTTACAAATTCATATAGATTAATTTATTAAAATTCTTAATCTATAATTTTTATTTATTACGGAAATCATTGCATAATTATAGTTCCATTAGTTAATATTATTACAATCAGTAAGTAATTTTATACAAAGTAATGATCAATTTAATGATTCGGCAAAGGACCAAATGGTGAACAATGTCTATTTTGTTTGCAATATATATATAACTCCATTTTTGCTACTGAAATTTTTGTTCCGTGGAATCATGACATTTGGCTCATAATTAATTTGATTTTGATGGTAGCCAATGTATATAACATGTTTATATATCGTTTCGTAGCCTATTTATATATATATGTTTTATAATCTGCTCATATATGTATATATATATAATCGATTTTAATTTATGTTATTAAAGGACGTCAACAGTAGCATATGATATACTGTGATACAGTGGCATATAATGTTCTCATTAATATCCTTATAACCCTACAAATTATATTAAAATAATTATATATATGGTTGCAATTTATTTGGTGATCTTGATGATTGTATATGTTTGATGAGCATATAAACAGTAATCTATTCATGCAATTTAGGTACATATATTATATATAATCATGCAAGTTGTTGTTGGACTTATATATATAGATATATATTTGTGGAATTTATATATACAGTGAATAGATTTATGATATATAAATTGAATGATGAATAAATGATATTTTAATAATGATGATGCATCAATGAAAATAAATGAAATATTGTAACACTAATTAATGTTATGTGAATCAAGTTGATTAAAATTTTATTTGGTTGCATTTGTCAATTTTCCGCATTATTATTTTACAAATGCATCATTAAAATAAAATTTGTTAATTTATGCATGAATTATATTTATTATTTTTAGTCACCAAAGTGGCCAAACTATTATGATGACATGCATAAAATAAATGAAGTTCAATTATCCATATTATTTGATGAAATACCTATGACTGCTGAAATTGGATAAATAGATGTTTACTACTTTGTGGCCTTATAATTCACCCAAAGGTGAATTAACTATTCTATGAAATAGTGAAGATAATTGAAGTAAATTAATATTTTTAATCAGATATATTTGTATATCCAAAGATAACAAGTGTGTTTGATTGAAAATTATTATTTACTATAATTGATTATTATTGGCATTTAAATTATGATAGTGTGCTTTAGTATTTACCCAAAGGTGAACTATAGTATACATTTTTATTTTGAATCTGTAATTAATTAATGTCTGCTTTATTTGTTATGATTTGCAGTTATTGCAATTAACTTGTATGCATCATCTGTTGTTGTGTTTAATGGGATGAATTTCTCATAATGGAGAGAGCAAATTGATTTCCACTTAGGTGTTCTGGATCTCGATTTAGCTCTCCTTGAAGAAAAACATGCTGCTATTACTGATACAAGCAGTGAGGCAGAGAAGTCACATTATGCTGCATAGGAAAGAAGCAATAGATTATGCTTAAAGTTTCTGCGAATGACAATTGCTAACAACATTAAGACTACCATTCTACAAACTGAAAATGCTAAGGAATATATAAGTTTTGTGGAAGAAATATTCCGTTCTACGGATAAATCACTCTCTGGTACACTAATGGCTGAGCTTATGACCATGAAGTACAATGGGTCAATAAGCATACAACAACATATCATCGAGATGACAAACATTGCTGCAAGGCTTAAGACATTGGGTTTAGTGGTAGATGACTCATTTTTTGTTCAGTTTGTTCTAAACTCCTTGCCTCCTGAATATGGGTCATTTCAAATTAATTACAACACTATAAAAGATAAGTGGAATGTTAATGAATTATCCAGTAGGCTCATGCAAGAGGAAGTAAGACTTAAGAGTCAAAAGAGTCACTCTGTTAACCTAGTAGAAAAAAGGAGTTGCTAAAGGAAACAAAACTAGAAAGTTCAAGAAAAAGAAAGGGTCTGCTAATGATTCTCAGGCTGAAAAGAAGGAACAAATGACAGATAAGTATCGTTTTTGCAAGAAAACGGGACATTATCAGAAAGATTGTCATAAACGAATAGTTTTTTTCGAAAAGAAAGGTATTCTCTATACTTTTGTATGTTTTGAATCAAATTTATGTGAAGTTCCTTATAATTCTTGGTGGCTTGATTCTTGTGCTTCAACTCATGTTACTAATACTATGCAGGGATCTCAATACTTTTGTATGTTATGAATCAAATTTAAGTGAAGTTCCTAATAATACTTGGTGGCTAGATTCTTGTGCTTCAACTCATGTTACTAATACTATGCAGGGATTCCTTACGATTCGAACCACAAACCCAATAAGTGAATTTCTATTTATTGGGAGCCGTATGAAGGTCCAGTTGAAAGCATATAAACTTATAGACTGGTCTTAGACACTGGATACCATTCGAACCTTTATGATACTTTCTATGTACCTTCCATTTCTAGAAATTTTATTTCTTTAGGAAAGTTGGACAAATGTGGTTTTTCTGTTAATTTTGGTTCAGGATGCTTTTCTTTATATAAAGATTTTGTCCTTTATGGATCAGGTTTTCTTATTGATGGTTTATATAGAATAAAACTTGATGATGTTTTTGCTGAATCTTTGCATGTTACACATAGTATTATTGGTTCAAAACGAAGCATGCTTAATGAAAACTCTGCTTATTTGTGGCATAAACGTTTGGGTCATATATCCAAGGAAAGAATTGAAAGATTGGTAAAGAATGAGATTTTAAAAAATCTAGATTTTACTGATTTTGGAACTTGTTTCTATTGCATAAAGGGAAAGCAAACAAAGCATACCAAGAAAGGAGCCACGAAAAGCACATAGCTTCTTGAAATTATACACACTGATATATGTGGACCTTTTGATGTTCCATCCTTAAATGGAGAAAAGTATTTCATAACCTTTATTGATGATTATTCATGTTATGGATATATCTATCTACTTAAGGAAAAGTCTCAATCTGTAGATATTTTGGAAATATTCCTAAACGAGGTTAAGAGACAAATAGATAGAAAAGTGAAAATCATAAGATCTGATAGAGGTGGTGAATATTATGGAAAATATGATGAATCAGGACAATGTCCTGGTCCATTTGCTAAAGTCCTCGAAAAGCATGGCATTTGTGCATAATACATTATGCCGGGTACACCTCAACAAAATGGTGTAGCAGAAAGGCGAAATCAGACTTTAATGAATATGGTTAGGAGCATGATGAGTAATTGCTCCTTACCTAAATTCTTGTGGATGCATGCACTAAAAACTGTTGCTTATATATTAAATAGAGTTCCAATTAAAAGTGGTTCAAAAGGCACCTTTTGAATTGTGGATAGGAAGGAAACCAAGTTTAAGGCACCTGCATATTTGGAGTTGCCCTGCGGAAACAAGAGTGTATAATCCACAAGAGAAAAAGTTGGATTCTCGAACTGTAAGTTGATACTTTATTGGTTATCTAGAGAAATCCAAAGGGTACAGATTTTACTGTACAAACCATAGTCCGAGAATAGTTAAAACTGGTAATGCTAAATTCCTTGAAAATTATGAAATTAGTGGGAGTGTAGAACGACAAGTTGTGGAAATAAACGAGATAAGGGTGAATGTGCCTTTATCTATTATTGGTCTAAAATCCACAATTGACATTAATGTTAAATCAAACCTTGTGGAACAAGACAATAATGTTGGACAATATTTAATTGATTATACACCTCCACAGTCTGACGTTGGAACTTATAACGATCAAGGATCCGATATTCGACCTAATAAAGAAATATCAATTACAAATGAACCACAAGGAATAACATTAAGAAGATCTCAAAGAGAAAGGAGATCAGCTATTCCGGAAGACTATGTGGTTTATTTACAAGAGTCGGACTATGATCTTGGAATTGATAAAGGTCCAGTTACCTTTTCACGAGCCATAGAAAGTTTAGAATTTAATAAATGGATTGATGTTATGAAGGAAGAGTTAAAATCCATGGAACAAAATAAAGTTTGGGATCTCGTTGAATTGCTTGAAAAATGTAAGAGAGTCGGCTATAAATGGGTCTTTAAGACCAAACGCGGCTCAAAAGGCAAAATAGAATGATATAAAGCCAGACTTGTTGCCAAGGGTTATACTCAGAAAGATGGCATTGATTATATAGAGACATTCTCTCATGTATCTAAGAAAGATTCATTAAGAATAATTATGGCATTGGTGGCTCAATATGATTTAGAGTTACACCAAATGGATGTGAAAACTGTATTTCTAAATGGAGATCTAGAGGAAGAAATTTATATGGAATAACCCGAGGGTTTTGCAATAGGAAGCAAAGATTAATTGGTGTGTAAACTTAAGAAATCAATATATGGATTGAAACAAGCTTCTCGACAATGGTATATTAAGTTCAATACCATTATTAAGTCTTTTGGTTTTAAAGAAAACATGGTAGATCGTTGTATATACCAAAAGATCAGTGGGAGTAAGTTCATATTTTTTGTTTTATATGCTGATGATATTTTATTTACAGCAAATGATTTAAGTATATTGCGTGAGACTAAAGATTTTCTCTTTGAGAATTTTGAGATGAAAGATATGGGAGAAGTTTCATATGTAATTGGAATAGAAATATTTCGAAAAAAATCAGAAGGAATTATAAGCTTATCTCAGAAAGCATATATCAACAAAATTCTCGAGAAATTTAATATGAGTAAATGTTCACCTGGGGTTGTACCCATTCAAAAGGGTGATAAATTTAGTCTTATGCAATGTCCAAAGAATGAATTGGAACGAAAAGAAATGGAATCAATTCCTTATACCTCTATTGTTGGAAGTTTAATGTACCTACAAACCTGTACGAGACCAGATATAAGTTTTGCAGTCGGAATGTTGGGTAGGCATCAAAGTAATCCTGGAATTGATCATTGGAAAGCTGCAAAGAAAGTTTTAAGGTACCTGCAAGGAATAAAAAATTATATGCTCACATATAAGAGATCCAATCAACTAGAGGTAATTGGACACACAGATTCAGACTTTGCTGGATGTCTTGACAGTAGAAAGTTCACTTTTGGTTATATGTTTCTATTAGCTGAAAGAGCAGTTTCATGGAAGAGTGCAAAACAAACTGTCATTGCTTCATCTACGATGGAAGCAGAATTTGTAGCTTGTTTTAAAGCTATAGTTCATGCATTATGGATGCGAAATTTTATTTCAGGACTTGGGGTAGTCGACACCATGACTAAGCCGCTAAAAATTTATTGTGATAACTCCGCTACAGTATTCTTCTCCAAGAACGACAAATATTCTAGAGGTGTCAAACATATTGAATTAAAGTATTTTGTTGTTAAGAAGGAGGTTCAAAAACAAACAGTGTCTATTCAACACATTAGTACTGACCTTATAATTGCTGACCCATTAACGAAGGGTTTACAACCCAAGCTATTTAAGGAACATGTTCTTAGAATGGGTCTTAATTGTAATGATGTTTTATAGTGACACTTTGAGCTCAACACTATGTTTCTGATACTATTATGTTTTTCTTGTTTTATGATGTAGTATATACATTATTGTTTAATGTGTAACAAAAAAAGACTTAGCAAGTCATTATTGTGGACCATAATGAAATTCAATGATTCATTAAAAGATCTAATATATTAAGTTGTAGGTATTGTAGTATATGGAAGGGATTGTTTTACAAATTAGAACGTGACCGCCATAACTCATATTGACCAACTTTGATATTTTGGTATTATGATGGGATATAAAATTAATTTTCATTATAAATATTTTAAACAAGTCAAGTGGGAGAATGTAAGATAAATAAATAATTATCTTTAAATGGCTTATTTAAAATAGGAAGTTAATTAAGTCATAATCTCAATATCGCATAATCTCATATTTTTAGGAGTCTTATCCTTTCATTGATAGATATGATAGGATGATGGTTATTAAATTAAAATATGACATAACTGGGTCTTCCACGTCCTCTCATCAATTTTACGATAATCCATCTACTCTGTAAACATAAAAAAATAGAGAGCAAAAATGAGAAACTTGATTTTACTAGATAAGCTACGATAATGACATTTTCTTCAAATCTGATGGTTACAGATAAAGGTATTTCAAATCATACTTATTATAAAATATCCAATTCAAACAATCATAAATTATATATGTTAAATCGGATAAATTTAACATTTTCAAACAAAATCGTTTGAGTTGTTCTAATATTGGTTTCTTCAAACGAAATAGTTTGGGCTTAATTAACTTGTGTCAAGAATTTGTGTTTAATTAATTTATGTTTTGAAAAAGTTTAATTAATATATATTATACACTATTAAATTTAGTGGTGGTTATAACGGTGAAAATGAACATTTTGATATGATTGAAAGTGATAACATTTGAGTAAAAATGAAAATGAAAATGGAAGGTATAAACTTTTTTACATTGATTTAAATGATTTTTAATAGAAATATTTCAAATTTTAACGGAATCAAAATATATGGACATTTTAATATAATTTTAAAAATATAAATTTTTTTTTTAGTATAATATAACAAAACACATACACTTTATAGTAATTATTTTTTTTAAATAAAAACTTAATGAGCAACAAAATACTTGTTTGTAGAGCGAAAATATCATTCAATTTTATAATCATCACTTAAATATCATTAACGTTTTAGCTTCCCACAAAATGTCCAAGGGCAAACATACATGGCGCTCCGCAACTCAGCAGCTCTTAACTTTTCTCATTCTCTCCATCGCATGGTATAACTCACAATAGGAGTGAAAATCAAATTAATCCAATTAAATTGTTAAAATTAAATTAAAATTAATATTTTCATAAATTATTTAATTTAATTTAAATTAAAAAATAAAATAAATTAAAATTTTAATTTAATTTGTGATTTAAAATTTTTTTCTCAATTTCAAACTAAAATTTTATACATTATTTTTTACTGTTACTTCTATTAAATATATTTAATTTTATTTTATATACAATCACATATTTTTTTAATTTAATATTAATTTAAAATTTTAAAAAAAAAATCATTTATAAAAATTAATAAAAAATAAATATAAATTAATTATTTCTCAAAAAAAATATAAATTTTAAAAATATTAATTAATAAAATAAATAAATTTTACGTTATATATTAAATTATTTTTAAATTTTTTTATCATTAATATTTTTTTCCAAATTTATAATAAAATAACTTCAATTTATAAAAATTATCTTTAATTTAAAATTAATAAATAAAAAATAATTAAATTAAATTTCAATTTGATTTCACCAGATTTATCAAATTTCATCGATTTGGCTCCATCATAGCTGGAAGACAATAGTCCGACCAAAACAAGAATGACTCCCCGCATCCTGTACGGCTCACAAATATAAAGAGATGGCAATAATTGCTAAAAAACACTTTTTCCTTCTTAGGCGACCAAATCCCAGAGAAGCAGGGGGGAAAAGGTCCCACTCACCTCAACAACGCCTGGCTGCATTGGCCATACTCCACAATGCTCATTTGCAAACTCTACAGTTAGAACCAAATTAACACTCCAACTGCTATAATGATATACTCTTTCACAGATCTTTTGACAATATGTTGAACAATGATTGCCGGCAAAGACAGTGTGCGGGTGTGTGTGTGTGTGTGTGTGTGAGAGAGAGAGAGAGAGTCAATGCAGTTACTAATAAATAAATAAGCGGTAATCGAAAAGAAAAACAAAGAGAGGAAACCTCCGGTCACTTGAAGCCTCCGAAATTATTCAAAGATAAATTTTCAGTCAAGGGAAAATTAGAAAAGAAATTGCCACTAGAAACAAAAATGTAAAATATAATCCACCTACCAAATTAAGATATCAGAATCTTTTTGATCCTTCCCTTATCGTTGCCTTCAGTTGCCCATCTAACATCTGGATATATACAATGGGATTTCAGTTGGCTCTAGTATAAGGTATGTACAAAACCCTATCTCGGTAATTTTTTGTAATATGCCACTGCAAATCTACAGTAACTTCAAAACTCTATTTCTCAGATAGATGCAAGTCCTATGGCATGCATCTTGTATTTGACTTTCCTTGTCACACAATCTTGCAATCGAGATCATAACCATGAACCCCACCTACAAGGGGGAAAAAAATGTTCTTTATTGATTCCATGACCTCAAGTATGATTTCCCCACTTGATCATTTAAACCTGAATTCTGAGGCAAAGTCACCCATCCCATATCATCAGTCATCAGAGGATTAGCAGTATCGCGCCCGCTCAAGTAGTCAAGTGGATGGGGTGCTTGTGGCAAAGAAGTACTGATCCTAGAAGTAACACCACTTGCCATTTCATAGTTCCTAGGCAACATGAACTGCTCAGAAGGCCCCATTGAATCAAAATGGTTACTTGAACGTAATTGGTTATACTGGGATAGAACACTAAATAAGCTCTGATCTGCATTACCTCCAATGCTCTGGCCAGGGACACTAACATTATCCGTACCATTCCAGCTACCACGAACTTGATTCTCACCAGAATACCAACTCTGAGTTAACAATACATCATTGTTTAAGTGAGGTTGAAGTCGTGTTGACATGCGAACAGGATTAACAGGCCAGTCTTGCAGATTGACTGATGGCTCATGTCCTTGTCTTGGCATTAGGTATGCACCTCCTTCAGAGTAAATATCCTCCGAGATAGACTGTTGCATGTAATTGTCAGTGTGTCTCTTCTGCCCTTGCTCTATTGGCAGCGAGGTTTGAAGCTGTCTTTGGAGATGCCCGGTAAAATGACCATCTTCAATCAATGAAGTGTTTGGTGATTGGAAACCCAGCCCCATCTGTTTTTGTTCTCGATGGTAGGATAACATTTCCTGGCCCCTAAACAGAGATTGAAGCAACCCACTTCGGTCATGGTTTGGGTAAGAACTGAAGGAACCATCATCAGAATGTCTGTGAAACAAATCTTTACCAGTGTCTTCTTCGTGCACATCAGATTCCAAATCAATCAATTGGGGCCGTTGGGCTTCATTAACAGGATGTTGGAGTGTCAACTCACTAGCAGATGCATATTCATGGTTGGCAGTTGAATCATAAAAAGATTGTTGCATGCTAACTGCTGGCCAGACATCTCCACTGGAGGAGATAGGAACCATCTGACTAATAGAAGCATCAGCAGTGTTTGCATTACCCGAGTATTCGGATGCATTTGGAGAAGTATCATCTGACTTGGATGCCACATGATTACTTTCTGAATCCATATCTACGGGGTTAAGATCATGCCCACCACTGAGGGAAGAAATTTGCTGTGGGGACTGATACTGTGGAGAGCTCGAACCAGAAACTTCATCATCTTCCTCATAAGAGGCCTCATTCCTCGCTCCATCATTCTGATCCTCGAGAAAATCTCTATCATGGATCTCTTTCTCCTGATCCTGAATATATCAACCACAAACCAACAACTTAAATAAGGTAGATTTTACTATCACATAATAATGAAGACTCAGGTACAACTTAAAAGAAGTTTCTGCTGGACATCCAACAGCATTATATAGAAGGCATATACAAGTACACTAGCAAAAAGGGAAAGGCAAACATTATTGAGGTAGAACATCAAACCTCTACACTGAATTCACATTCTCTTGACAGTTGATCATTCTGATCCAGAACAACAGTCTCGTCATTCAATTTCTCCTCATCCTGAACAGATCACAAACCAGCAAGTTAAGCATGTAGCCCAAGCTAAACTTTTACAGACAATTTAAGCTACCATCCAACACAATTATATCAGATGCAGGCATCAGCACACATGCACCAGGAACAAGGAAAAACATTATAGGAGCAGAGTATCAAACCTCTGTATCAGATTCATGTGTTCTTGCTCCTTTATTAGTCTGATCCTCAAGGGCCTCGTGGTCCAGTTTCTCCTCATCCTGAATGTGTTCAAAACCATTTTTACTCGTGTACAGAAAAGGAAGATTTTTACATTTCTTCTGATTATCAGATAAACACAGGACCATCCATGCAAAAGGAAAAAGAAACAATACAGTGATAGTGACAGAGAACAAAACCTCGACTATGTATTCATGCGTCCTAGCTCCATGACTATTCTGATCCTGAAAAACACCATTATGGTTCACCCCCTCGTCTTCCTGATCACAAACCAACATTTAAATGAGTCAATAAAAAAAGGCTTTTACTGTCATGCAACTTCATCCAACACAAGTTATATCAGATGCAGATACAAGCACTGCACACATGAAGAAGGAGAAAAGGCAAAATTACAAGGGGCAGAATATCAAAACCTCCATCGAAGATTCTAGTCTGTCTTTAACTTCTTGCTCCAAAGATTTGGTGATCTCACGTCTCTGAAACTGTCTCTGTCTCCAGTTTTCAAATGCTGCAGGGAGATCTTTATTTGCTAGTTGCAACCTATATGCATAAAATTCCATTTTGAGATGAAGAAAATAAAAATCTTCAGTGTTAAAAAAAAAACAATACATTTAGTTGACCATATAGAACGAACCAATGCTCCTGTAGCTTCTTCTGTTCCTCTTTCACAAATTCTTCATACGGTTGCACATGCAGTGTATCAATGTTACCCAACACACGGTTAAGAGACCTGGACTGAATGCTTTTACCAGAATGCTTCATACTCTTAACAAGTTGGTGCTGCTTCTTGCTTATCTGAAATATATCAAAGGCACGTGATCAGCTAAAGGCCTAAAGCCTACATAAATCAAAAGAACTGCATATATTTTCAAACTGAAAATGCTTGGCCATTCCTCAAATCATATTGATATATGGATATATCAGTTGATTCAGCTACTACCTACCGCAAGCTAAATTCCAATTTGGCAGCCAGCCAAACCATACAGAATAAAAACTGAAGACACACAACATGAGACTCTTTGCAATCATGCGAATGGAGTGGGAGGTGTAAATTAAAGTGTATTGAGCATGGAACTAATTAGACACTAAAAATAAAAACATTAGATTGTAGAGCAATCTAAGTCAATGAAGTTGCAATAGAAGCCAATGTGCAAGCAAATAATAAAATGCATATATCAATAATTAAAGGGTTGCAGTCATTAAACGTATGTTATGGTCCATAATGCCCCATATCTATTAACTTGCCGTTAAGCTACCAGACAATAGAAATAGTCCCAACAAATAATTTTTGGTTTCTTGGTCGTCATTGATTTGTAGCAGCAAAACTAACAAAAGCAGTAAATTGCTTTGTTTAGTTAAATCCAAGCATAAAAATGAAAGCTTAAAGCATCTACAACTACATGTCAGTAATAACTGTCTGAAATTAGCAATGACTAGTGGGATAAATCATCCATCCACAAAGGTAACTGATAAAGTACTGAGATCCATACATAAATTAGGAAATATTCAAAGACGCCAACCTTCAAGTATGACATATATTTGCCACCATCAGTGTGGTGGATATTATGCTTGTGTAGCTTTTCTCCTCTTTGGGGTTTTGTATCATCTGAAGCAACCAATGACATTCTATTTTTGTCCTTTGTGAAGCCTTTGTCATGAATCCTGACATTAAAGGCACTAGGCAATAAGATTCTTTAACAATTTGTATTAAGATTACCAATCAAAAATTAAAAACTAATGTTTTCTATCAACTCTTTGGAAGTACAAAATTCTTCAGTCAGTACAGGCAAGGTAAATTACAACCATAAGCAGTCACAATGCTTTAAAAATTAGGGGTAAGAAAGAAAAATACCAGCATGTTTAAGATGACAGCACTTAGTAAGATAGCAAGAATGTCCCAAGATATAATTGAAATATATCAAAAGAACAGAATACCGCAAGAATGAGATCAAGAAGAATGAGATCAAGGAAGAGTTTTAATTCTATAAACAATGACGATGAAGAACGTAAAGGGTTCTCAGTATATCATTAGGGTCATCACTGCTCTTCTTACTAATTTATCCCCCTCTGACAGGAACCCTCTATAACCCACCACCCTGGCAAAGAAAAAGGAGGAGTCCTTTGTGGCTATGATATTAGAACATATACTCATTTGAGAGAATGATAGCAGAATCAACTCTAAAATTTCACATTAAATGGAAATTCCAGAAACCATTGTTCATCATAAGTTAATATTTGTATCGGAGGTATAACCACATAGAGTTGGCAAAATCAAATTTTGTTACTTTCAAGGAGATAAGTGGCTCTTTCAACATGATATGAACTAAAGGAGAAAATTATACCATATGACCATATCTAATGGGACCTGATATTTTGTTCTAAACATGGGAGTAATAAAGAATTCTAGAAATTACCTTCAAACTAATGATATACTTTCAATTCAGACTTCTGTTTCATTTTTTGAAATCTATTATTGAAATATTCAAGTGCAAGAAAAATTTTGGAAGCACGAAATGAATCACGCTTCCAAGAGAAAAATTCAATAATTAAAATGTCACTTTTATGAACCTTTCCAAATGACTATAAGTAAATGAAAACAAGACTTATTGTGGCAAGATTAACTACCTTCTTTGAAGTTCTCCACCTTTTGTTATTGAAGAGTTTTGATTGTCACTACTACATGCTTTCTCCTCTGCAACCAAAGAGCAAGATTCACAAGTAGCTGAAGCATCCTCCTCCAGGTCCCCAGATCTAGACTCATTTGCATACGAGGAAATTTGATTGTCAGCATCCTTTCTTGACCTACTTATAACATCAATTATGCCCAAATGAAATTATAACTTCTATGTAAAGAAATCAAACAAAGAATTCATCCTCAACAACCCATCAAAAAATTTAAGGGAAAAAAAAGATAAAAAACACTCACAAACAACAGTATCTATAGATATAAAACTAAAAATTTTATATATCAACACCTTTAATGTTTATTTTAAAACAAAAGGCAACCAGTAAAACTTCTCAAGACATGCCAGAAGAGAACAGAGAACTATAAAAAGCATGAGATGAAAAATAATATGATTACACAAGCAGAAAGAGAATTTTCTTTCAGCATAATGTGCCTCCTCCTCAAGTATTGTCATTGCCTTGATTCAAGAATGAATACAATGCACTACATACCAGCACAGTAGAAAGCGTATTAATCATAATCTATGAGTCAAATCACATAAGATACTGCACTAACTAATTACAAAATAGCTTCACAAATCCATTTGAAATCAAGATTTAGGTTTTCATCAACTTTCACGGCCATTACAGCCAGTAGTTTTCAAAATAAATTATCACATCATAATCCTCTTTCCAATTCTTAAGCTGTTTAGAAAAACATTCCTATAATGCTAAATAATAATAATTCAAGCAAAAATTTCATATAATAGTAACATTCTTATTAATAATAAAAAAGTATCAACCTCCATATCTTCTGTAAAACTTCCTCTTCAGGATCCTTGCTGCTTTCCCAAGTTTCCTTCAGCATCTGCAAATATTTTATCATGCTGCCACAAGGAAAAAAGAAATGAAGGAAACACATCATATAGGCACAAAAACAAAAGAACTAAATAAATACATAAAATAAGACATGTCCAGCATACTCATTATGGTAGTTCTGTATCTCAGAGTAGTATGCTTTCTTATCAGCCTTTATACACTGTTCTCGATGAATAATAGAATCAGGGTGAAAATTGCCTGAACAAAGTGAAGCACCCCTGCAAGCATATGCTCCAAATAAATAGTCTAACAAAAAATTCAGGCTTGCATCAAATGCCTAATATTATGAATTGCATACAAGTTCTTTGCATTTACATTTAAACCTGCCACTACTTACAATTTTATATTATGCTAACATTATTCAAGCAAAGCAAGAATGCCCCAGACAGTTGTGTGAACTGACAACTATTCCATATAGAAATAAAAGAACACATTTCATCAACAAAACTCAAGGTAAATACATTTTAGACACAATATGCTACCATTAAAGCACTAGCAACTAAATTCAACAACATCATGCCATGTCAGTAGATGTGATTTCTGCCTTTTCTTTGTTTATTTAGAAGCAAAAGGTAAAAATCAGACCTTTTAGTCTATGAAAAAAAGAAGAACAGCAACAGACAATAGAACCTGCATGATCAAGAGCATGAACTAACAATTTATTTCTCATTTATATCAATGCAAACACATTTAATTTTGCAATATCATGTGTGGAACACATTCTCTCTCCTAAAAGAAGAAAAAGAAAGTGTATAGATGTGTCTACAAAAACACTCAGGTTGCAGCACAGAGAATGATCAAGATATTCCTGCAGAAAACTTCAACTCTACCGATGAAAAAAAAAATAAACTTTGACTATATGCTTTAATGTATTAATTATCCACAGAGGGCATCCCCAATGTGCGAGTCCTTGCTATGGAGGGTCAAGAATCAGACACAGTGGGAGGGGTCAAGAATCAGACCCACCTAACCCCCTGCTAATTTGCAGAGAAGTTGTTTCCATGATTCAAATCCATGACCTTACGGTCACAAAGGAGCAGCCTTACTTTTGCAATTTGCATAATGACTTTCCCTTGTACTTGATCTCATTAGGTTTTCCAGAATGATGTCATTCATTCTTAAAACAATTAGCATTGTACATCAATACTTACCATTTCAGAAAAGGATTTCCAAAATGAAAGTTATCCCCAGCAAACAATGTGTGCACAACTTCTTCAGAATCTGATCCTTTGGGTAGAAACTGCATAAGATATTTTCTCTCATTTTCTGATAGATGGCTCATCCAAACCTGTATCAAGCTCCGCATAAATGCATATAACCTAAGTTTCGAAGAAAGAAAATCATACACATGATAGTAACTAGCAAATAATCACAGAATTCTAATTACCTCGTATGAAAGCACCTCGTTCAAATTCTCCACCTCAAAAATTTCTTGAGGAACAGAAAATACATCTGCTAAGATACTGTGATGCTGAAGAGCAGGATCAATAAATGCCCTCAAATCTTTTTGACTTAAGCCAATTTGTTCCCTTTTGGCAACAACCTTTTTTCGGTTGCCATCCCACTCAAGAGAAATATGAGACTTTGCATTTAACTCACTTTTCGGTGGTTCCAACTTTTTCTTTTTGGTTTTATATTGCTCCCAAGAACTGCAACCTGCAATACTCGCACCATTGAGCCTCTTTCTTCTATGATCAGCCGCCATTGGCACAAGATGTCAACAAACCCTCAATGGAAGATTACACCAACATACTGATCATAGTTAAAGAACACCTTCCACCATATGCTAACTGAAATCATCATTTAAAAATACATTCCACTTAGCAATAATCTTAATCCAACAAGCTCCCTAATAGACACAGCGCCCCAGTACCGACTTAACATTTTTCATGTATCTATCAGCAGGAATAGAATGAAGCACAATGTCAAAAAAAGAAAAAGAGTGAGTGTGTGTGGAGCAATTATAAGAATTAATCACAATGACAAAAACAACCGTTATTTATCAAAGAAGTCCATTGTAGAACACAAATACATTCAAAGTGCATCTTTGTGTGTACCAAATAAATTCAGCATAATGGCAATCATGATGAAAAAACTAACACTTCTAGTGAGACGTCCATTGAGAGTTTTAGTTACTTCAAAGCATCAAAGGAGGCAACCTTGTTTTTAGCGCTAGTCTAGAAGACCAAAAGGATAATCAAATAATGGTGGATTATTGGATTATCAAGCATTTATAATTGAGATATCGAGATGGGAATTGCTAAACTATCTCTCTAATACAATATTGGTATTCAAAATCCAACACTTGCTAGAAACCAAAAACTAACACTTCTACCAAAAGGATAATCAAGCCATTCCTATAATGGCAGTAAGTGGGTTCTCAGGCATGACCTAAGTGTATATAATCTCAAACCCAAAAGAAATATTATATAAAATATAGGATCATGAGAGATACGCTAAGGCAGTGCTTGATAACACCATTCAACACTCCAAATTAAAATTTTCAGCACTTAATTATATAAGTCTTAAAAGTCCCAATTAAGTTAAAAATCACTTAAAATGGTAAGTCAAAAGTTTTAACTTAAAATATGGACTAAATACAATAAGTGATTAAGTTTTCAAATATTTTTACAATTTAAAAATTATAGCACTTATCTTATTCAACATATAAAATTCAGCACTTTAATTTTCAGCACTTAATTTCAGTTTTACCAAACACCACCTTAGAGAAACAATTGAAAACAAATGTTGAATTCAAAAGATCTTTACCTAATCTCAAGCAATTAATGTCAAATTGTATCTCTTGTCAATCAGTTATTATCAAATTTAATTATTCAAAGAAAGTCAGCCAAATGCAATAAATATTTTATGATTTAAAATAGAGAGTTAGAGGAGAAAAGGGAAAAGAGAAAATAAGGGGCTAACTTTATTCCTTATGCTTGCTAATATAAATGTCAAATTTTCAAGGCACAAACTACCTATGTAAACATTAACTAACAAATTTTGAAGTCCAAAAATTTCCCATTTAAAGCCGAACATTAGGCATTTATAATTGAGATATCGAGATGGGAATTGCTAAATTATATCTCTAATACAATATTGGTATTCAAAATCCAACACTTGCTAGAAACCAAAATCTTATTCCTCACCTTCCAAACACGATGGTAAACCATTAAAAACAAATAAACAAATACCTTAGAAATTAGTCAAATGGGAAAAAAAAATAACTCCTTTAGCTAACAATGCAACCTAGAATCATCAAAACAGAAACCGAAAGAACCCACAAGTCATCAATCTACCATAACACCAGAAACCCAGATATACACCAAAAAATCCAATTACAGAAAAAATCAAAAGAAATACATAATCTGAATCAAGCAAAAAAAAAAAAGGCAAGATGACTCTACGAAACCCTAAAATTGAATGAAAAAAGAAAAATTAAGCCATACCCTTGACTGACTCGATGCTTTTGGTTTCCGGAGCCCCAGTTAATCCGCCGCCGTGAAGGTTAATAATATTAAACAATAAACAAGAGCGGGTCAAGAGAGAGAAAGATAGAGAAAGAGATAGGTTTATTTGGTTTCGAAGAATCGGATTGGGCAATTGCTTGGTAAGGAGAGAGAGAGAGAGAGAGGGTAACACAAACAAGCTCACAAATCAGACGAGTGAGGTTTCTCGGAACGGTTATGTGAACATTGAATCGTTCATTCGCGCGCTCGGGCGCGGCTTGGCTCCAGCCATAGCTCATTTAGCCCTTCGCTAATGCTGCCAACCCCTACTTTTTTCTTTTAATTTCAAATAGAATATCTATATATTTATCTATTTTATTTAAATTTCAATTAGAGTAGAATTAATTGTTTTAAAATTTAAAATTTGAAATTTGAAATAAAATAAAATAGAAATATAATAATTACAGCATTTTTTTAGAAAAAGCTTATATTCATAGATATCAGTAAATAAAAACCGTATTTTCTCATTTCTATTAATATAGAAAACAAAGTCAAATTTAAAAAATAAAAAATAAATCACCTAAATGTGAAGAAAAAATAGAGCCACCACATTCTTTTTAACATGGTTGTGAAAATTAGATCGGACCAATTGATCAAATCAAAAAAATTAATAATTAAATTAAAAATTATTTTGGTCAGTCTGTATTTATTCGTCTTTAAAAATCGGTTAAAAACTGGTGAACCTATCAGTTAATCGATAATCGGTCGAATCAAATTAATTTTTTCGGCTCGAGAGGATTAGATTTTTTTTTTTTTAATTTTTGATCAAAACGATGTTGTTTTTGTTAAGTAAAAACAACATCGTTTTGAATTAAAAGAAATTAAAATATTTTCTATAACTTCATTTCAATTTTATCCCACATCAAAATCTATCTGACGTTAAAATCATAATCTTATGGCATGTTATTATATTGCGTGAGTAAATGTTTGACAAATGAATATTCATAACTTACTATGTGCCCATTTAGCACAACTTATGCAAAGGAAAAAATAATTTTTTTTTTATGTGAGAAACTGATTTTGTCTCAGTTTATATTATCTGATAAATATCAAACTTAATAAAAGTAATTATCTGGATAATTAAAATTCAACTATTTGGATAAGTAGAAATTGAAACTTTTCAAAATAGTTAAATTTTAGATTAAACGCGTAATTAATTTTAAAAAATTAATGGATAAAAATATCATTCACTTTTGCTAACAATAACAAATCTACCTACTATAAAAAAAAAAAAATACTTAATTATTAGGTTAATAAAAGTAAAAGTCATAATAAAAGAAAAAGTATTTTATGTAGAATTTAATTAATAAAATGGTTAAAATTATAGTGTCTTTATTTATCATTTCACCTTAATAAGTTATTTTCATAAGCAATTTTACCAAACACAAACAAATAGTTTATGAGTTTATAAATAATTTTCATATTGTATTTTATCAAATACAAACATACAGTTAATTATTTTTTGAAATATCACTTTTAGGAATAAAAGTTTTCTCCATATGAAAAGCTATTTTTACAAGTATCAAACTAGGCCTATATATAATTTTTGACTTAATGTGATTGGATTGACACCATAAAATATGATCTTATATAAATTTTTTATTTAGTCATAATTACATTATAGTTATTTTTATCATATATATAATAAATGTCAAATTATACATACATATATATGTATATTGATTTTTTTCAGTTTAATCGGTTTGATTTTGGTCGAACCTCTAACTCTATGGCCCTCTATTTTTTTTAATTCTTTAATCGATCCGATTTTAAAAATATTATTTTTTAAAACACCATGAAAGGAAGTGACATTATATGGACTCCGTTGATAAATGATGGTCTTCATATTCATCTGATCAGTTACAAAAATAGTTAGTGTTAAATCTACTTAAACACTGGAGCTGTCGATCCAAGAAGAGACCGCCTACTTGAAAATTTTCTTAATCATTGAATGAAGCCCAAAAAGTTCAATGAAGCAGAAATCATAGACTAATATAGAAAGAAAACAAGAACTACAAGAAAGAAAGATGAAGAAAGTACAGATCTAATAAAGGATCTAGTAAATATTAAGTATAGAGAATAAACCTTGGGGATCTGACCACGAACCTAGCAAAGAGCAAAGAGAGCGTCGTGGAGTATTATGCTGCTTACTAAAAATTAGTGTGGTATTGAGTTTAAACTTATTTTCCAAAATTAAGTTTTATTTATTTTTTATTTTTTTATTGTTTTTAATAAATTATAGTTTGCAAAGAAAATAAAAAATATAATTTTTTTAAACCATGATTTATTAAACTCTAAATTATTCAAACACTTTGTCAAAAATTATCTAATCTTAATATCAAATGATCACTAAGGTCTCATTTTATTTAACTGTTTTTAACAGTTGTTTATAACCATGATTTCAGATAACGGTCGCGATTGCAATCGCGGTCGCGGAAATAACCTAACGGTAACGGTCTGTCGCAGTCGTAACGTAACAGTAACGGTCTGTTGAGACGAAATTTTTTCAAAAAAAATTTGAAATGTTTGAAATAAATAAAATTTGAAGCTGTTATTTAGAATATAAGCATAAAAAACTATAATAAGTATAACTGCAATTAAAAAAAATATAAATATCATTGTCTCATACAATTATAATGCATATACACTAGTAACATTACTTTAAATTCATTAGCTAACTTATTGTTTATGTAATAAACATAAACTCATTGATATAAGTTCATAATAAAATACAAAATAAGAAAATGAGTTTAAAAGATTACATATTTTAATATTATTAGTGCCAAAAAGAGCGTCTGTGAGGAGTAAACTGAGTTGCACTCCCATCTTCATGATAGATGAATCTAGTTGTAGAAGGCCCAAACAAATCATTCACAAAATTAACTTGATCATTGTCATCATTATGGTGATAGAAAGGTTGAGGCTGAGGTGGAGGCATTGGATATGG
>CANXYC011612683.1:0-32606 GCA_948193065.1 Aleurites moluccanus
TACATAAAATTATATATATATATTTTTTAATATTCTAATTTTAATTAAATAAAAAAGTAAGAAAATATAATTAAATATATAAAAATAATTTTCAAATATATAAAATTAGAAAATAGATTAAATAATAAAAAATTAATTTTATTTATTTTAATTTTAGAAAAATATAGTTAAATAAAAATTAATTATTTCAATTTAATAAAAAGTAATTTTAAATTAAAAATAATATTTTTTTTAATTTTAAATAAATAAAATAATTAATTTTTATTTAATTATTAATTAATTTTATTTTTTTATATTTTTAATTTAAAAAAATACTTTTTTATAAATAAATAAAATTTTAGGGACTAAATTATAATTTGTCAATTACTTTTTTAATCTTTATGAGGCCCAGAGAGAAAAGTCAACGGTCAAAGGGTTAAAATTATAGATTTTAATAATGTTAAGGTCAAAATTATATCTCGAAAAATATTAAAAATTAATATACTCCTAAATCTAAACGGCATGATTAAAATTATATCTTATCCCTTTAATTTAAAGTGTCTTGTGATTTTTCCACTAAAATCTTATTGAAATAGCTTTTGTAGCATGATACTGACTCCTAGTCATCTGACTTTATATGTCAATTCAGACCCACGTCATATGAATTTTTAGTAGGTATATAGAAAAACTCTCAAAAGTTAATAATTTTTGAATTTATAAAAATTAAATAAAATTTATATATATTAGAAAAATATTTTTCAGTTAAAAAATTTTAAAAATATTTTGATAAAAAATATTAGTAAAATAATCAAATTAATATTATTTAATTATAAATTAAAAGAATATTTTGAATGAAAAATTAAAAAAATATAAATAATTTTAAAAATTATTAAACTTTAAAAAATTTTATAATATGAAAATTAAAATTCATCATAAGAATATGAAGTAATATGTTTAGTTAAATTAATGCGGTGTCATATCATATTATGTCAGTCACTCTCATAAAATTTTAACCTAAATATAATAAGTGATTTTAAATTAAAAATAATTAAAAATTTAAATATATTCTTATAAGAAATTTATCTTTAGTAATTATATTGGAAAAATTACTGAGTTATTTTTTAGTTAATTTACCCTAAAATATCAAAGTAAGAAGGAAAATAAGAAATATTTTAAAATTATTTTTCCTTTCCTTTCCTCTATCTAAATAAAAAAAATATATATATATTTTATAATTTTCTTTCTTTTATTATTTTCTCCCTTATTTTCCTTCCTCCTCTTCTTGTAATTCAAACAAGGGTAAGGATAAGAATGTCATTGTCTGAATCCAACAATATTAACAAAATGATAGGCTTTTTAGCTAATGATTCTATGTGTTTAATATGTGATAACTTTTCATTATATTTTTTTGATAAAATTTTAATTTCTTAATAATTAAAATAATAAGTGAAAAGATCATGTTATACTCTTAGCAAAAAAATATGATATATATGTATATATATTCTTAAAGTGAGATGCTATCATTCAAGAAATGTTTACATGAACAAAAATAAATCACTACTTTAATATCATAATTTTTTAAATGTAAGTTTTTTGTTTTAGAATGTTAAACGTATTTGAATAGCTTATTGTTAAATTGTTTGAAGTTCGGTGGATTATTTAAAATAATTTTTTCATTCTATTATGAAAATTCCAAGATAAAAATATTATATGAAGTATCAATAGTCCCAAAGCAAGGCTCCAAACTTACAAATAAACATTAATTTAAGCAGAGAGCCTTATCCAATCCAACAACATGAGCCAAAAATATATAAACCCTACAATTCCTTTGGGTCCATGTCCATTCCAAATCAACAGTAAGATAGGAAGATAGTGCATATGATGTGACAAACGCACCCTCTCGCGTTAGCTCCTCCAAAACACAGTATCACGTTGAGAACCCAAAAATCAACTAAGCAAATACTTAATTTGAACCATGATCGACTCGAGACAATCATAAACACAATTATTTTTAAATTGGTTCATGAATTGGTATATTAATATTATAATACATCGAAATAATTAAAGTTTTGAATGACAACGACACTAGCTTCTTAACAAGTTAAAAGATTGGTATCGATGCTAGCCGAAGATTTTAAGCCTCAAGCCTCTGCTTTGTAATAGTTACGTTTTTGGTGCAAGAGAACATCAACGAATTGCCAAATGCTAACAGATCTACCAAGTGTCCAGTGTCAGTGTTACTCCTATTATTAGTTATTCTTTAAACATGAAGTTAAACCTCAAATGGTATGCTATATGATTAACAACTTAGATGAGGACATAAATTATTGGTACATTTGGTATCATTGCTTTTTCTAAATATTCTACTTTGGTATTAGTTGACAATTGACACGTACCTACTGCAACCTTTCAAATTAATACCATTTTGAATGTGTGCTAGTAGTCGTAACTAACCAGCTCAAGTACCATAGGTGGTCCTTGTATACGATGATAAGTCTGAAGGTTAAGTGAAGAAAAAAATAGCCCTCTTGAGTGGGTTATGGAGAATATGAAATTCTTACAAACTGAATATCACAATGGTGGCATTTTATTATAAAGATAGATTTATTTGTTGTATGCCAAAGCTAATTATTAAAAAGTGTAGTAATGCAAAAGCTAATCCATAATAATAACAATAATAATAATATTAGGGAGAAGTAAAAAGGTATGAATGGCTTATTAGATGCTGTAAAACACTTCGGAACGACAGCTTACGAGCAATTATGAAATTTTAATGATTAAAACATATTAAATTGGTTTTAAAAATAATTTTTAAATTAATATAATGCTTCTAAAGTAAATCCATTAATATAATAATGACAAAGGAACAGAGCACATGTTCCCACGTGTATCCACAATTTAACAAGGCAACTTGGCTAGTCCAACAATTAATTGGAGCGCCTTTACATACAGTGCACTGCTGGGGAGGCTAGATGTGTTTGTGCTTAAATTTTTTGGGACAGCTTAACTGTTCGGGCCCCTTTTGGGCCCAACATGGTCCTCGTGAGTAATAGTGGCTCAACAATAAAACCTTTATCTTCCCTATAATTCTCTCAATAATTGCTGCTTTTATTGATTATATCATGGTTTCATTATGGTCAATGCAATAATGCAAAGAATAATATATTTTTCTTTCTTTACCTTTTAAAGCAAGAATTTTCACCGGTGAAGCAAAATTTGCATCATGGATTCTAAACTCCAAGATAACGTCCTGCCACAGAAAAATAGGTCAGGAAAATTTACTTGATTTAAATTGATTGAATAAAAATCCATTTTCAAATATTTATTTTTTGAGGTAAACTGTGACGGTCCTACTAAAAAATTGTCAGTAATGGTGATAAAATGCAGAGCTATAGTTAAAGCATAGGCTATATCTCAGTTGCATCTATTAAATAAGGTAGTTGCCACTTACCAGAAGTTTCCTTCTCTATTATATTGATCAATATAGAAACTCATTTGGGCAAACTTTGTTTTCTCAAAATTCTTTGCCTCGACAATTAGATATTCCTGTCAACACAACACCATGGAGGATATATTGAAACTTTAACTTAAAAGAGCCTTCTGGGTGAAGAGGATATATCACTAAAAGTGAAGGGTCATTTATGTCATTTAAAGCTGCGCACCTCATGCCTTCCTCCATTAAAAAGAAAGCCGAGTACAGTACAGCTATTAGGTTCTTTATAATAATAGTATCACATGGTTTGTTTGTTTGTTTAAAGTCAGTACAGGGAACCTTCTTAATTTTTTTATTCCAACGGATTCATTTTCTCTCTGGCTTTGAGTCATCCTCAATCCTGATTTCCAAACTGTCCCCAGCAACTAATACTTTACAAAAACAACCAGAAAAACACAGCCGCAGCTTTCTTGCTGCTTTTGGATTGTTTTTTGGGCTTCACAGTTTAGAAAAAAAAACCATCCATTGCTTTGTCCTAATTAACAAAAACAAAACCAAATTAGTCAGAAAGAAAGTCCAAGCTAGTAGAGTATTCTACGGACAGTGAGACTTTTTATGAAGATTCTCTGAGAATCCGGAGTAACGCCCCAAAAAAAATGTTTAAGTCATGGAGGAGCGACAAGAAAAAGATCAAAGCTGTATTCAAATTGCAGTTTCAGGCAACCCAGGTACAAATATAACGATGGATAAGTACTCCTTATCATTAGATTTCATATGGATTTGGTTTACTTGGATTTCCAGCCATATTTCAACTATACTGCAAGGTGTATAATGTAGGCAATTTGATTAAGCAATTCACATATTTATTTACTAGCAAGAAACACTCACCTTGTTTTTGTATCTCCAAATTCAGGTGCCGCATTTGAAGAAACCTGCATTGATTATATCTTTGTTGCCAGAGGATGTTGGGAAGGCAACATTCAAACTGGAGAAAGCTGCAGTTCAGGACGGAACTTGTTTATGGGAGAACCCTATCTTTGTAACAGTGAAACTCATTAGGCATGCAAAAACAGGAAAGCTGAATGAGAAAATATATCATTTCATTGTGTCTAGCGTATGTTGTGGTCATCCTTCAAGATTCTCTTTTCTGAAGTTTAGATTATGTTTATGTGTCTACTAATTCCTATGAGTTCTTGCAGGGATCTTCAAAATCAGGTTATCTGGGAGAAGCTTCAATTGATTTCGCAGATTTTGCAGATGAAACTGAACCATTGACAGTCTCTCTTCCCCTTAAGTTTGCAAACTCTGGTGCAATTTTACATGTCAGCTCTCTTTCCATCTTTCTCACGTACACACACAAACAATGACATGCCCTTTGTCCATCACTGACTCGTTTCTTTCTAAATTTTGTCTTTTTATTATAAAACTGTACCCTATTCCTCATATGTGAAGTGATCATGGAGACAGGTAACCGTACAGAGGGTGCAGGAAGGTACTGATCAAAGGTGCAAATTAAGATTAACTCATTTTCTTCTTATTTTCTTTCTTTATCTGTTCATATTTTAGTTATTGGTCTTTTCCTTTTTGCTATTAGCATCTACTAATTTCAGAATGCAATTTCAGATACATTGACGACAATAGAGATTCCACACTTCCCCATGATGAAAGCTTGAAGAGCCAATTGAGCTATGGCCATATGGATGGGGAAGACCAAAATTTCATCGAGGTAAGGTCTACATAATGTCTTGGAATTTTCTCTTAGCAAGTTCAGGTGGTGGCGTGGGGTGTTGAAAGATTTTTATAAGAACTTGCTGATAGATGGCCAAACCGCTAGGTCAACTGAACTGCATAACAATTTATGTCACAGGAAAGGAATTTGGATATTTTCTCATTGGAAGATGCTGACCAAGATGGAAGCTTCAGAGCATCTATCAGTTCTAATGCTCTCACCCAATCAACTCTCAAACAAAATTCCATGCCCCGAAAGGTACCAGCTGATAGTTTCACAACAAAGACCCATCTACATAGAAGATCTAGCACAGATTGGTCAGTAGGTTCAGCTTCAGATGGAAGTTTAGTTTATTCAACAAACAGCATTGACAACGAACTTCAAAGAGAATTGCAGGGGACTTCAGATGAATCCATTGAAAAACTCAAAAGTGAAATATCCAGTCTACTGAGACAGTCCGAATTATCAGAATTGGAATTGCAGTCTCTGCGGAAACAGATCACAAAGGAGAACAGAAGGGTTCAAGATTTATCAAGACAAATTATTGAGCTTAAAGAGGAGAGAGATGCAATCAAAGCAGAATGTGAACAACTCAGGTCCTCACTGGAGTGTGTTGATGGAGGAGAAGCCCTGAACAGATTGCAAGCTGAGAATAACGAGGTAAAGGTTCTGCTAAAAGAAATCAGGCGAGAGCTTAGTCATGAAAAAGAGATGAATAACGATCTCAAATTGCAACTCCAGAAAACACAAGATTCCAAATCTGAGTTGATTCTTGCTGTGAGAGACCTTGATGATATGTTGGAGCAAAAAAATATGGAGATATCTCACCTTTCCATCAAGCTCGAGTTAAGCAAGAATACTGCTGAGGTTCAGGAGAAAAAATGTAAATGCAGCCTAAAAGAGGTTGAAGACTTGCCTACACTCAAAGAATCAGGGACAGAGCAAAATGATGGCTGTGAATTGTGCTTGCTGAAGCAGAAGATTACAGACCTGTCTGATGAACTTGAACTATACAGAAGAGATAGGGAAAAACTGGAGAATTATATTGATCAACTCACCCAAGACTATGCAGATTTACAACAGGAAAACCATGATTTCTCTTCCAAGTTAGAGCAGAACAAGTTGCGAGAACTGAAGATGCAAAATGAGTCCATGGAATCTTTGGCTACTATTAATGGACTTGAGTTACAGGTGCAGAGATTGGAGGAAAAATTAAAGAAGCAGACAGAAGAATTCTCAGAATCATTGATTTCCATTAATGAACTCGAAAGTCATGTCAAAACATTGGAGAAAGAACTGGAAAAGCGGGCAGAGCAATTTGAAACTGATCTGGATGCAATGACACATGCCAAAATTGAGCAGGAACAAAGAGCCATCCGTGCAGAAGAGGCCTTGAGGAAGACAAGGTGGAAAAATGCTATTACAGCAGAGCGGTTACAAGAGGAATTTAGAAGACTTTCTGTGGAAATGGCAAGTAAGTTTGATGAAAATGAGAAGCTGATGACAAAAGCCACAACAGAAGCTAATGAACTACGTGTTCAAAATGAAATTCTGGCAGAAAGGCTTCAGATATCTAATGAAGAGCTTTCACTAATCAGGGACCAGAGAGAAATAAAGGTGGAAGAACTGTCTACTCAACTAGATTTGAAAACAAAACACGTTGAGCAGTTGTCATTAGAACTAGAAGTTGCGTTCCAGCAACTGGGAGATGCCCTGAAGCATAAAGAAGAAAAGCAAGAGGCTCTTTTAATGGAAATTGAAATGCTCAAAGCCAAGATAGAAATGCTTACCAAAGAGAAGAATAGCATTTCTGAACAGGCAGAACTATTGAACTTAAGAGATGAAACAGAAAAAACAAAGATATTGCTTGTAGAAAAAGAGCTACTAATAGAAAGATGGAACAAATACAGAGATGAAATGCAGCAAAATTTTGCATTAGCAAAGAAGGAAGCAGAAAAGGTACAAAAAGAATTACACATCTCGAGGTCTTTGAATAATGAAAAAGAAACACTGGTTGAGAAACTTTTATCAGAAGCAGAAAGTCTTAGATCTCAGCATGTTGAGTTAAAACATAGCTTGTCCAGAGAAGAACTGGAGAAAAAAAATCTGCAGAAACAAGTGCTCGAATTAAAGCATGACCTACAAAAGAAGAAAGACGGAAGCAATAGTATAGAAAGAAAGCTCAAAAATAACAATGGACGAAGTACAATTTCAGAGGGAAAGCATTCTGAGACGAACATAGAAAGGTATAATTTCACACTTGAATCTGTTGTGCCTTTTTATGTATCTATTGTTTTTTTTTCTTAATTTCCTATTGTGAGCCAAGTCTAAGGACCTTCTCTCTATATTAACACAGTGCATCACTTTATCTATTTATATTTTCATTTATAATCACTTATCACAAATTCACCACTGCAATTTGGGTTTGTTCATAAAAATGGAATATTTGCACAAGCAAGAGCTGAAATTCCACACTTTCCATGTCAGGGATAACAGCAACCTTGCTGAATTGTTTGCTGAAATGAAACTGCTAAGGGAAAGAAATCAATCTATGGAAAGTGAATTAAAAGAAATGCAGGAGAGATATTCCGAGATAAGCCTCAAATTTGCAGAGGTAGAAGGTGAAAGGCAACAGCTAGTCATGACTGTACGCAACCTCAAGAGTGGGAAGAAGAACTAGCATTCCTAGGACATAGGACATTGGAGACAGAAATGGAGCATAGATGAAACACCTGTTAAAAATGCATTTTGAGTAGCAAGGTGTGTTGTCTGTCTTCCTTTATAACACTATTAACCAGTTAAGTAAAACATGAATTTCACAAAGATTATCTTGTTAATAAAAATCTTTCATTATCATTATATTGAATCGAGAATATTGTTACATTGTATTTATGATATTTATTTAGGGGATCGGATATTATTTATGTTAATATTGCGAGGAATACAAAGTAACATACTACGAGAAAGATATGCCAAATATCAGAAATCACTCTACAGAATTATAAGTATTACCAGAAGCAGTCAATTCATATTTACACAGATATTTCATATTGATATTGCCTTTGATTGTGTAGTGTTGAATGTGTTCTGGAATTTAAATCAGAAATATTTAGAATCTTGTTTTTGGGAATATTTGGTCCGTTGGTACACAAAACAACAGTGACTACAAAATGTTGTACCTTGAATAGTATGGAACCTGAGACAGCTTATTTAAGTGTAGTTACTGAAAGGTGCTGAACTTAAATGGCCAAAAGATACTCAAGCGTAGCTGTGGTTAACAGAGATGTGAGTGGTGGATTTATGCCAATAAACAGCGATTATTCTTAATTTATCTCTGACTACTGCAGCTGAGCTGCACATGATATTTGAAAAACATTTATCAAAAATACTTGTCTGTATCATATTCATAGCTATGTTCCAAGCTTTAACCAAGAAAATGATAGCATTGTTACAGAATTTTGCAAGGCAAGACAAGACAGCACAGACAGAATCTACGCTGAAGGATGGTATTGTTATACTATTTAAACAAAAAGGTAACCAACCATAGAATTTAAAATGATAGTACAGCATTGTTGCCAAATTTAAAACCAACCTCTTCATTTCATCAACTTGATCCTAACTATGCATATGACATTCCTGTCCTTTTGTCTTTTATTGATTCCGTAGCTTTTTGCTCAGACGGTGAGCACTTCCATCACTCCACACAAGCCTAGTTTGGCTTCCACTGTCATTCATTTCGAAAGATAGAGTCTGCATGTGATGAAGTGCATTAATAAAATAAATATAAATACAAGTACAAAACATAATTTCATAAAAGGATCTAGGATCAAACCTGTGTTGATCTCTTATCCATGGGTGTCCATGTTGGAAGAAAAGAGGTTGAAGTTCTTCCACTCTTGGATGAGCTTGACAATTGTTTAGACTGCTTCTGCTTCTTTTGTTCATGAATTTTCCCTGGATTGCTGCCACCTTTGTACTTGAAAAACTCAAGAATAGATGGACTTCTTTTCTTAGTAGCTTTAGATATATTACCCAAATAAGCAAACTCAGGGGTAGATATATCACAGGGAAGGGACTGCTGCCGCAATCTACTTTTTTCCCGAATTCTATTGAGAAACTCTATTGTCCAGGGTGAGCCTGGTTGTGGATGGGCAGAATGTATTGCTTTAGAGAGTGGTGTTCCACCGTAATGAGACATCTCCTCTTTCAATGACACCTCTTTCATGTTTCCTGCAGATATCTGTGTTAGAACATCCCCTAATATATTTTTCTGGTGTTTTAAAGCCATATCACTATCAGAATAACTATTATTGTGTTGCAAACCTTGTCTTTGATCCTTTACAGAGGACCATAAATCTGAACCGGAGTTTATTGCAGCCGCTGTAGGAAAAGTAGGGTGACTGCCTTTACCAAATGACAACCTTCTTGCGGCCTTAGCTTTTCTTGTGAAGTCCTCTTCTGTTTCTGGCAGCCAGGTTGAAAAACCCATGTAGTTAGTAATAGAAGGAACATCCTTACCCAGACTATCAGTGAGGTTAATAACTTCACCTAAAATATCCTCATACAGATTCTCATATTTACTTGTGTTATTCCAATCCAACTTGTTCTTGATTATCACTTCCGATCCCTCATTTTGATCCAACAATTTATCATTCAAATGTACCCCTGGATTTTTAGTTTCATCAAATAGAAGGGGATCTTTGGAGTTCTGGAAATCAAATGGCTTGGAGATAGTAGAAAAATCTACCAACTGTGCAAAATCTGATCCCTGTTTTTGTCCAAAAAAATCTTTCAAAGATGGCCCGGGCCATTGCAAATCTTCAAGTATCTCACCATTTCTTGATACCCAACAATCATATTGCTTTATCACTCCAGAAGGACCCTGTACCTCATCAGGGAACCGGTTTACGGGTTCAGATTGCCATATGTCATCCACATGTATGTCAATTTTTAGGGGGCTGTGGATGCTTTTTGGTGGTTTTTCTTCAGAGGCATCATTAAAATGACCCTTAATTGAGTCAGGACCAGAGGATACAGAAGAAGAGGAGCAGTCTGTCATTATAGATTTAGAATCCTCCCTTTCACCATAGCTGCATGAAGCATTAAATAGAGCAATACTTTCTTCGGGAACATTATATTGTTGAACGGCGAGGATCCTGCGTTTATTTGACCACTCAAGAAACTCGATGAGCATGCCTCCTGAAGACAATATTGCATGAGCTGTCAATGGATTTATCGAAGGAAACTTGGTAAGGAATGATTCTGCAAGAGTTTCTGATTCAGGCATTTTAGGATATATGCCCCTATACACGTTAGTGGCATACAAAATACTGCTCAATATAATTTCATCGGTCAACTCAGATGAGTAGGAGCAGAAAAGTTGTAAATCAACTCCAAGGCTTGCTGCTGCAGCATAGAATCCATCTGAGGATTCCATTACAGTGGACAGGAATTTGGTATCTCCCTCAAAGATCTGCAGGAAAAATAACATAAGAAGATTAGGATGTGAGTTCCACAATAGCAAATTATCCTTGAAGCATCAGTGTTGACAAGAGCAATTCTGAAGAATAAAACTTTCATATATTGGTCAACAATATTGGCCATAATATGATCTGTAGATCTAAAGGTAAATCCCAAATCTCGTGATGAAAAGCCAACCGCTTGTATATGCATACATGTGTTAGAAACAGAAAATTTGTTGAAGTAAACACACCAAAACCACCCTGAATTTAATTTAAACCATGATAATTAAAATACGAATCCAGTTTGGGAAGTTCCTTTGGCATTGTTTTTGCAATCAGGCATCCATCCTAAATCAGTGTCTTAACTGCTTAGAAGAAAAAAAACTTTTATACATGATACAAAGAATTTGGATGAATTAGTTTTTTAAAACAGAAGAGTAACTATAAAATGCTTCAATGGTAATAAGATGGACCCTACTTAGGAATAGCAATGAATTCAACGGAAAGCTTTTCAATTCAGAAACCTAAATAATTGCTGCTTCATCATATCCTAAGAAACCCAGAGAAATGCATGAACTTTATACTTTTTGAGATGGCATTACTCGGTAAAAACAGATGGAGAATTGTAGGTAAAATCATTAGAGGACATGGCACTGTAGTTACCAGAATGCAGCAGCTGAAAGTGTAACTCAGCAATGTCAAAACGTTTGTAGCAATATTCTCAATGCACAATGGCATGCATGAAGAAGCTTCATCTACAGCAGTTGCTTTCATTCTAATGTTTCTACAATCATACCAAACCAAGCAAATGGCGGAAATAATCACGGCATCCACAGGCAGATCTAGATCACGTTCAACAACTTGCAATCCCTCTTTCTCCATTGCAAGAATTTTTTGGTATGTACTTCTTCTAGATATTATCATTTCCTTGTCAATATTTTGAGTATTCACGACTATTATTGTTTCAGGTAAAGTTATCATGCATTTTTTAGTCTGCTCACATTTCATTGCGCAGGCCACATTCGGAACCGCTGTAGGCATACAGCAAGCTTCTACTTTATCTGCAGCTTCTGAAGTTCTTGTGTTATGCTTATCATCAGTAGGCAAAAAATTGAGCACTTCCTCCAATTTCTGACCATCCATATTTTTACCCCCAGGAAGGATAGAATGATACTCTCCTTCCTAGGACAAGGTTAGTGTCAATAAAGTTGTAAATACAATTACTCAGTTATACTAGTAAAATGATAAGTAAACATATGAAAGAATCCACAACAACGTTAGGCAGAGAGAGAGAATTTTATGAGACTAGACATATCTTAATAGCATATTTTGTGATGATGAACTAAGCACATTGTATAAGAATGTGATTACAAATTCCCTAAAAGTTCACTTTTATTCTATTTGTATGACATGCACAAAAAGAAAAAGAATATTGAGTATAAACAATCATGCCGCTGATTTCTTTAGGGAAAAACTCAACATAGGTAAATCACCAACAGTTAAGTTATTATAAGAAAAATCAACCTTCTACTTTGCAACATATCAGTCAAGAAATTTACCTTAGGAGATGTAGCATTAGTACCAGGTACCTTGACTGCAGATTCTCTTTTTTCTCCACCATTGGCTTTCCCAGGATTCAGGAAAAAATCAAGGTCATTAAATTGTGACATAGATTTGAATAATAATGTGGCCTTCCCAGAATTTTCTTGAGCTAAATGTTCCCCATTTCCTGATTTTGAGCATCTATCATCCAGCAACTCCCTTGAAGCAGCTCCCATAAGTTGACCATTTGAAATGTCTTCAGAAAACACAGCAAGTGATTCCTCGTACTCCTCTGCTTTTGGCCCATTCAGAGGATCATCGAATAAAAGAAAATCTATCACCCCCTTGTCAAAATATTCCAAGTCAAAATTACTGCTGTATGAATCTAACTCCTCCAACACATTCTGATAGAAGGAAAAAAATGTACTGTTGCATTTATCTTCTTCCAAGAGGTGCCAATCCAAGTAAATGCCATCAGATGCAGAAAGGGGTTGTGGCTTTTGTTCAGCAAGTATTTCCTCAACAATAGCATGCAATGGCCTTATCTTGTCATGGTCTAAAAGAATAGGTATAGGCATTGATTTGAATGTGTCATCCGTCAGAGTTAGCTCACAACTCACAATCAATTCATTGAAATTCTTAAAGTGCTCGTCTTCCCTGAACATCCAGTCACATGATTCTGGTTCATCAGATGTTTGCATCTTAAATAAGACTTCATAAATTTGAGATGGGTCCACTTCAAGGAATTCAAATTCCTGGAAAACAAGAGGGCTCATTGGCAAAAAACCATCTGCAGAGTCTTTTTCCACCAAACTTATAATGTCCATTCGCATGACTGTATCCATAGATGCCAGCTCAGATTCAAGACATTTCTTTGATAAACAAGGGTTTAAAAGGAACTTGAGGACATCGATCTGCATAGAACCCAAGAGCTCCGTCCCATCAATAAGCAGGTCATCATTTTGATTCCGTTGAGATTTTATAACTTCAAGAAATGACAAAAGTTCGTCTTCCACAGACAAGTTTGTGAAATTTCTAAGACTTGTATCATCCACCTCCAAAAGAGGAAATGAGTTGTGATGGAAGTTCATTTGCTCTTGACCAGAATCATCATCTTCCAATAGACAAGCATTTTTAACCATGTCATACTCTAAACTAACATCTTTAACTGAATAAAATGATTCTTGAACTTTGTCAAAATACTGCAGTTTAAGCCCCGGCCTGAGAAAATCCTGGACGTAAAATATACTGAAATGAGGTATGATTACAAGGAAAATAGGCACCTGGGAAAACTAAAAAGTGAAAAATAGGAAGAAACTAAACTCTGAACAAAAAAAGTCCTGTTATCAAACATCCAACTATGAGAAAGCAATGACAGCAGGTTACTTTATTGAATAAGGACGATGCATATAAAATTGCAAGCTAACTTTCAGGAACTTAAATGAACAAAGTAATCTTTTACATTTTTACCTCCTTTTGATTGGTCAACTAGTGAATAGAAAATGAGTGAGAAAAAAGGAGAAACATTAGCAATTAGAAAATCACTTTTTATCTATATCTAAAAACTTATAATCTTCACAACTGTGCTTCAAGCAATTTTCCAGACTGAACCAGAAATTAATAGTCAAAAAGATAAATCCTAGATGAATTATAAAATTCTGATTATGATAAATGCATTCTTTACCTCGAATAATGCTTAATACTTGATACCAAAAATTCACCCAAAAATTGGAATATCTCAGGGAAAATTGCATTTTATCGACTACTTAAAAGGGAAAAAAAAGCTTAGAAAATGAGACCATAATCATCTTCAAGTAAAATTTTACGCAAAATCTTTGAGTTATACAGAATGACTGAGGCACTTACTAGATCATTCTCAATCTCTGGAACTTCAGAGAGAATTTGCACGCCCTCCTCAGAAACGCAAGCTTTTTCCTGGAAAATCGCAATAAAAATAATGCATAAGAACAGAGTTCTGACACATTGCAGATCTTATTGATTGCTATATGTTGAGATATTAAAACACGTTGAAAAGATAGGAATGATAAAGAGTATATATGGATTTAAGAAATAATTATTTAATGGTTAGTATTAATTTTTAGCTATAATTAAATTTTAATTCATCCAATGTTATTTTTTGTGAACCTAATCTCTTCCCATCCATTTACTTCTTGGCGGTAACCCATAAATTATCGAATTACTAAAGTACCAATTAACAGTTGGATTGGAATAGATTAGTTACCATTCGAAGGACATTGAAAAAAATAGTCAAATGATAAAGAGTATATATGGATAAACCCCTCCCATTTATCTCTTGGGCCATTATAAAAAATTTAACACTATAGATTTCCACTTTTACCGAAAATTCATCAAGCTCTGGTACTTCAAATTGGATGACTTCAAAGCTGCGGGTATGGTTATCAACTACAGTAGTTTCATCATATTTCTGCAATGGCATAACCTGGAATTTAGGGAAAACCACAAACATACAAATGAAAAGAATAAATAAGAATTAAAACATTATTTGGGAAGGGCATTAAGACACTAGGAAATTTAACCTCCAGAGCTTCACATCCATATGCTGTTTGAATTCCATTTTCCTTATCTTCATAAGGAGCCTCGGCTTCGTTCTGAAATTGAACACAGGGTAGTGCAACAATAAATGATACTGAATACTCAAGTCATATCATAATCACTCCAACTTAATATCCATAACCGTCACTGGAAAGAATTAGCCAATATTTCAGATGTTAACAAATTATAATTTGAAAAATGAATAACTAAAGCAGCAGCTTATTTAAAAGTGCATTGATGCCGCTTGCAGAGTTAATAATAATGAAGATCATAACAAATATTTTGGTTCTGACACTATAATCCTTCATATTTCCAAATTTTTTAGCATAACAAAAGTATATTTTCCAAAAAAAAAGTACAGAAATGTTAAAACAAATCTGAATCCAAAATTTAAATTCACAACCTCGAAGTATCGGATCTGTTTAGTTCCAGAGATAAACCTCCAGTGTTTGTCGGCGCAACCTTTTGCATTTCGAGGCTGATGATCCTCGAAATCTCCATAGTCAACGTCAATTTTTTGAGGTGTTACGTCTGTGATAAACTTAGAGAGAGCGGATTCAATTGACAATCTCTCGATCTCGAGAGAGAAATTTGGGCGGGGATCGAAGCCGAAGAGATGTTCTTCGGAGGTAGGGAGACTCAAAGGAGGGAGGCGAGGGATTGGGAGATTGAGAAAACCTAGGGTTTCGTTTGGAGAGTGATAGGTGCTGAAGTAGTCAATGTTGAGAAAACGAGTTCGCATTTTGCTGAATTGAGAAGGAATTTAGTTAGAAAGAAGAGGGAAAGACGAGTAACGGACTGGTTTTTCTAAAGGAGTTTAAAATTGGCGCCTGTGAATTTATTTATTCATTTGCGTGGCTTGTAGGCGGAAAATAACGGTGAATGGAAATTTAATTTTTTGTCTCCTAAAAGCACATAAAGTGGGCTTCAACTTGGGCCTAAGTTCCTAAAAAATATATATATATATTACACAAATATATTACTTTTTAATTTTACTATTATTTATTTTTTATTTTTTATATATATTTAGTATATATTTGATATATATATAATATATTTTTAATATATATTTAATATATGTCATATTTTTAAATATATAATATTTTAAAAATATATTTTTAGATATATAGTATTTTTTGAAATATTTTTTTTTTGATATTTTTGAAAAAATTCCTAAAAAAAAATGTTGGGGCCAAATTGCTATCAATTCTCTCATTTTAAAAAAGAGAAGCATTTCTTAAGAAAATTCTTGCAAAGAAGGGGGTGTTTGAAACAAATAAAAAAATTACGTGTTTTACCGTAGCATATTACAGTAAAATATAATTTTTAGTAAATTAAATATTAGCAATTAATTTTAAAATTATTATTTTTTTTTTTTTTTATCTTCAACCATAATTTTAAACATGATTTTTTTTTTTTGCCAAACCCACAATATGTTTTTTCCGTCCAATAATCAATGTGTGAGTATTAGTTTATAAAATTATTTATTAATTTTAATTTTAATCAAATAAAATAAGTTAATATCTATTTTATTTTAGATATTACTGTCATTATAATTGTGTATATGTATTACTATCATAACACTATAAATTATCACTATATATTACTATCATAACAGGCTTATAGCAAACGAATTATCTCAAGATATTGGCTACTATCCTAATAATTAAATACTTACTTTATAATATATGAAATTATGTGTTTACATCTACTCTAAATTTATTTATTTTTATTTTCTTTATGGCTTAAACTATTATGTTGTTTAATAAAATATGCCTCATGCTAAAAAATATATATTGTAAAATTTTCATTCATTTATAAATTCATATCCAAATCTTTATTATATTTAAAATCTAATCATATACAAAATTTATAATCTTTTCACATATTTTTATTAGTTTATCATCATATGAAAGTTTAATTGTCTTTTAATCATGATAATTAATTGCCTTTGAATTTATCAAATTATCAATAAATTTTTACTTTTCAATTAGAGAATGAAAATTTTAAAATTTATTGAGTCAAATAATTTGATTAAGTTACTATACAATTTTCTTAGAAAAAATAATTTTTCCCTTTAGAAACTACATTCACAATATATATAATGTAACTATAAATTACCAATTGGAAACTATACGTCCTCAAAGCCATGTCACTTCTTCAAGGGGAATATCACGATGAGAAAGTCATTTACCATTGATTTGTTTTTTAATCTTCAATCAAGGTGAATAAACTATGTTAAATTAATATAAATATGATCAGAAGTATCATCAAGCAAGTTGCTGTAGTAAAGTATTTCTGCGTGTCTCGCGGACAGGTACGGATCTATAAATTTTTAGAGGGACATAATTCTATAATAATAAAATTTAACACATTATTCACATAATAAATATAAATTAAATTAAAAACTAAGGTATAAAATAATAAAAAAAGTAAATATAATTATATTATATAAGATATAATTCTTACAAAATTTATTATATTCTCTATTTATTTACTTAATATTAGCCTGAAACTTCTATCAATTTATCTGTAAATTATATAATAAAATTTTTAATATTATTGATTTGAAAATTCAAACTAAAACTTTAATATTGTGTAAATAAATAATTTTCTGTCTAATTAAAATTTTATTATTATTTTAGTGAAATTTAAAAGTTATAATTAAATTATTAAATTAATATTAATATTATAATTTAATATAATTATAAATTTAAATTATAAATTTTATATCATGCAAATCATTATAGTAAAAAAAATTTAAATTTGATTATAATTGAAATAAAATTTTAAGTATAAATTGAAAAATATTTTAATATTTTAATAAAATTTTAATAATAAAATAAATAAAATTATTAATTATACTACAAGAATAAAAATATATAAACTAATTAAATTAAATATTAATTATGTCAATTTTATGAATTAAAATATAATTTATTAAAAATTAAAAAAAAAAATTAAAATTGAAGGAGAGGCTCTTACCCATGCAAGGATCCATCTATGCTCATGGAGGTCCGGGTTTGATTCCGGCAACGGTGATAAATAAATTTTTCATTTTTGATTTTAGCCATTCAAGCAAGCAGTCTACTTCATTTCCATATCCAGTAACCTCTTCGATAAAGATTATCCAAACCCACCAGGGCATTAGCTCCGCGTGTACAAGCTGCTTCAATTACGTGTCAGGAATTAGAAACGTCTCTGTTATCACCGTGTCCCCATTCTAAAGAGCCACCGTCATGCAAAGGTGCAAACCCCAATCTTTCTATAAACGTTCAACTTTTTTCTTTAATTTCCAAAAACTTGTAACCGCACTCGTGTCTTTTCTTGTAAAGTCAAAGAAAGTAGTGTTTGGTTCCCACATGGATTCTCAAATAGAACACTCGCATGATCATGGTTACGAGCAAGAACCCCATAATGCTGGATTGCACGCTGGTAAGGACCTAATTAATTTGTTTATTTAAGTGAGATTAAGACTTTAATTAAGTTTAAATAATGGTGATTTTCTTTATTTAATTTGTTGGCAAAAGGTGAAGGTGAGCATCGCCATGAGAAGAAATCTGTTCTGAAGAAAGTGAAGGCAAAGGCTAAGAAAATAAAGGACACTCTCAACTTACATGGACAGGGTCACGGCCACGACCAGGATCATTTACAACCTGAAGGTCATATTCCTGATGATCACGATCTAGATGAGGAAGATGATGAAGAAATGATTGATGACCCTGCAATTCATGATGGTGGATCAGGTACAGCATGCAACAGCGTTATAAATATATAACCAAACAGCATTAATTATTTATATTGCATTTCCATATATTATTTGAGTTTTAATTGGGCAATCTTTCAGCTCTGGAGACAGTACAGGAAATGATCTTGATTAGGAAAATTAGTAATATTTACATTTTCTTTTTAAGTTAATTGAAATAATGAATTTGATTGTGAATGCATAAAATGGATTCAGCAGTTGAGTCGGCTGCCATTAGGAGCTTCGTGCCTGGGCAAGTGGGAAAGCTAGGTGATTCAGATACATATTATGGAAGATCAGCAGACAAAAAAGAAGTTGAGTCGGCTGCCATTAGGAGCTCCGTGCCTGGGCAAGGGAGAAAATTAGGTGATTCGGATACATATTATGGAAGATCAGCAGACAAAAAAGATTCTTTGGAAGATTCTCGAGCCAAAATCACTGGTTCAGAAAAAAGCTTTTTCCCAGAAGATGATGATGGACTTAAAGTTTCTGTTGGGAAGACAAGTAGTATTAAGGAAGTGCCTCATGCTCCACTAAATACACCTGCATCCATTGCTTCTGGGAATTTTTTGGAACAAACAAAACATGTTAATCCAATTGAATCTTTTGCCCGAGAACAGAAGGCAATTCGAGGTCAGCCGGAAGTTCATTTGGAGGGACCAATGGATTTGGTGGAAGATCCTGATGCCCCTAAAAATCAACCTCCAATGGATTTGGTGGAAGATCCTGATGCCCCTAAAAATCAACCTGAAGACCATATTCCTTCCAATTATCAGACAAAAGTCACTGATCCAACTGGTGCACGTATGATAAATTTAATTATATGTCATTAATTTTAAACAGTGGATTGGATTAATTAACTAGATTCTATATGCTAATGCATTATTGCAGGTGGTGAAGAAATAGAAGTTGATTCGATTCTTGGTTCTTTGGACAAAGTGACTATATCTGAAGAATCAAAAATCCCTACCCGACATCTTGATCGGTCCATCTTCCCCACTGGAAGCCATGACCAATACTCTCCAGAACCAACTCCCCCAAGATCCATTACTTCCCAAGAGACTTCTGAATTCCAAGAACATCCATGCGATGAAACAGCTGATAAAGCATCAAAACAGGGCAGCTATGCAGGGAAAATATCCTCAGCTACTTCTATAATAGCTGATAAAGCAACTGCTGCATCAAATGTTGTAGTTTCCAAGCTTGGATATGGGGGGAAAGACGATGCTAAAGAACATGAAATTCATGAAGTACAAGACCAAGCCAAGCTAGCATCATCACCTGTAGAATATGGGAAGAAAATTGCAGCAACTTTTACAGAGAAATTCACTCCTGTTTATGAGAAAGTTGTTGGGACAGGCAGCACTGTGATGTCCAAAGTCCAGGGATTTGGCCCTGGCAATAAAGCAGAGAGCAATGAAAAAGGGCAAGATAAAGGGGTTACAGTGAAGGGCTATTTAGCAGAGAAATTGAAGCCTGGCGAGGAAGATAAGGCCTTATCTGAAATGATTTCAGAGGCTTTACACAAGCAAAAGCCAGAGGACAAGAAGGGAGATAAACCAATCGTTAAAGTAACGGAATCAGAGGAGGTGAAAAGGAGATTAGGGGATACGGAAGAGAATTCTGAGGAAAGGGTGGATCCAAGTTTTGTGCATGTTCCTGGGAGTGGTATGGTGGTTAAGATCAAAGGAGTGATTGGTTCAGTTTTCGGAAAAGGCGAAGAGAACAAGACCTCCCAGCAGCCACTTGATTCCTCAACTGGTAATTAAAATCTTTATTTCAAATTAATCCGGAAATTTACTGTTTCTGTTGTTTTTATTAATCGTATTTCATTTGTTTGTTTTCAGCAGGTACTGAAGCTTTTTCTACTACTACTGCTAGTGGAGAAGAAACAGGGGAGAAAAGACTTAAGGAATCAGGAAATTGAGGCTACATTTATTTGCAGAAAGTGTGTGCGTGTGTTTCTAAATTTTGAGCGAGTTAATTTTCCGAGTGTTGTGTGAATAAAAGATTGGATGTACACTTATTGTCTGCCTGTGCAACTCTAATATGTGTACGGATTCTGTTTAAAGTAATGTGTTGTTCTGCATATATGTAACATACATGTTTAATTAGCATCTCTCTTTTATTGATTCGTCTGGGGTTATGTGGGGATGAACAAGTTATGCGTTTGTATCCAAATGTCGTTGATCCCCGTGTTATAGGTGGCTTCGATTTTAATTTTAAGTGGTTTAAATGTAATATGCAGAACTTATTGATGAAACGCATAATGTTTTTCTTGTCTTTTTTATTTGTTTGCTTGTTGGATCCGTTTTGGATAAACTGGAAGTAATGGATTTTTGCAGAAGTTATGGAGTAAAAATTTATGATTTCCAACTACATGAGAATTGCTAATTTATTTTCAGCTAGGGTGTGCAAAAAACTGAGAAAACTGAAAATCAGCTTCAACTTATAGAATATCTAATTAGAGAAAAACAAAACAGTTTTCTGTTCAATGCATATGTACATTCATTTTCTGAAAGATAATTTTATCTGTTAAAAAATTTTGATGCCAAGTTGTAAATACGACAATTCTTTGCTTCATTCTAAATCAGCAATTTTAGTCTTATTGATAAAATATTAAATATAATAATTAGGAAGTAAAGTGTAATTAGATTTTAAAATATTAGACATTAAAGTACAATCTAATTTAAAAATTAAAGATTGAAGTACATAGATATATATATATATATATAGAATATGAGTGTGAGTAGCAAATTTTATGAACTAAATTACCAATTGCAAAATGATAAGAGATTAAATTATTTAATATAAAAAAAATTCAAAATGAAACAAATTATGAGATAGAGTAAGAGTCAAATAATTTCATTTCTACATAAATAAATTCATATCTAATAATTTCTCTAACCAACCGTTAATAATCAAGCCCAAAATTAGAGTCCAGGAACTATTCTAAATTTAATATTTTTTTTTTATTTTATTTTAAAATTGTGAATACAACTGTAAAGGATTATAATATTGAAGTTTCATTAAAATAACAGAAATAAAAATAGAATAGAATAAATTTTGGGTGACATCAGTTAATTGTCTTTATAAATTACCTAAAATTTAAAGGAAAATATTTTTTCATTTAGAAAAAAAATATCCTTCCACGCGTTAGAGTAATATAAATATAGATTATGTGCACTTAATAATATTTTCAGATTATAAACTAATTAATTCTGATTAAATATATTAAATAATATTTTTTTATGAATAAAAATAATAATTATTTATCTAAATCATAAATAAATATTATAATTAATACGTTGCTGGATTAATTTCACAAAATTTCTCAAAAAATATATTTTGTCAGGGCAGATAAGATTATCACTTACGTGGCAGAATTTGATTAGGTTGCTTCACCAGTTATCATGTTCCTTGAAAACACCAGATTGCGCTCCTAAATCCCCTCTCTCAACTGGGTTTTGCCTTGTGCTTACTTCCACTAGCAACAAAACCCGTCCGGTGCAGCACTTGAAGCAGCTGAGAAACGCTTAAACCCAGGTAATTCCTCAGTCTGCTCATCTCTTGAAAAAATAAATTTTTGGTCGAATTTATCAAACATTTAAAGTTCGAAGAAAGCTATGTTATGCAACTGGATTATTTCGATTTAATGGGCATCTCTCAATTCAATTTTGAAAGGCCTATTAAGCTACGTGCATTTGAAAATGTCAATCTGTTGTTGGGTTTATTGGATTTGTTGAGTACTTCCAGGGTACAGAGATAATGGGTCTATTAGAATCAAACAATGAACTATATTTCCCTTTTTGGTGCATGGATGGTTCTCAAATTTTCATATATTTCGTTCAATTCGAGAAAATTATCTGACTGTAGTTTTGATGGTGATAAAAGTGATAATGGATTTCAATATTTCGAGGAGCCCTGGAAGAGATTGTGGAGAAGTTCAGATTTCAATTCTTATGAATATGAAAGCCGTAGTGAGGAGCATTTATCTGGGAGGCAACATTTTTTTGAGAACGTGAGGATTGATGCTGCAAGAGTTATTGACATTCTACGGCAAGATGGCCCTGGTTTCGATGCAAAAGCGGCTCTAAGTGAGTTGCATATGAGGGTCTCAGGGCTTCTCGTGAGGGAAGTCCTTTTGGGGATTTTTGAAGAATGTAAACTATGAGAATAAAACAAGGAGTGCAAAATTAGGCTATAAGTTTTTCGTGTGGTCTGGTCAGCAGAAAAAATACAGGCACACAGCAAATACATATCATTTAATAATGAAGATATTTGCAGATTGTGACGAGTTTAAGGCAATGTGGAGATTGCTTGGTGAGATGGTTGAGAATAGGTTCCCAACTACTACAGCACGGACGTTTAACTTATTGATCTGCACTTGTGATGAGGCAGGTTTAGCTAAGAAAGTCGTGGAGAGGTTCATTAAATCAAAGACGTTCAATTACAGGCCATTTAAACAATCTTACAGTGCAATCCTACATTCACTTCTTGCAGTTCATCAGTACAAGTTGATTGAGTGGGTACATCAGCAGATGCTAGTTGAGGGTCATTTGCCAGATATTCTAACTTATAATATTCTTATGTGTGCAAAGTATAGAATGGGGAAGTTGCATCAGTTTCATAAATTGGTTGATGAAATGAGTAGGAGTGGATTGTCCATGTTCTCGGTAAAGGGGACAAGCCACTTGCGGCAATTAATCTTTTGAATCATATGAAAGATATTGGTTATGATCCTAGTGTCCTTCACTTCACTACATTGATAGATGGACTGAGTCGAGCCGGGAATTTAGATGCCTGCAAGCATCTCTTTCATGAAATGATAAAAAATGGATGCACACCGGATGTTGTTTGTTACACTGTAATGATCACAGGATACGTAGTGGCAGGGGAGCTTGAAAAGGCCGACGCAATGTTTGATGAGATGACAAACAGGGGCCAATTACCCAATGTATTTACCTATAATGCTATGATTCGTGGGCTTTGTATCGCAGCGAGGTTGGAGGGGGCCTGCTCCATGCTCAAGAAAATGGAATCCAGAGGATGGAATCCTAATTTTCTTGTGTACAGTACCCTAGTTAGCAATTTGTGGAATGCTGGAAAGCTTTCTGAAGCTCATAAAGTAATAAAACAGATGAAGGAGAAAGGGAAATGTATACATCGTCTAAAAGCTGAAGGGGTATAGAAGATGATGCTAAGCAAAATAGACCGCCTACCATGGAGAATTTTGTACTATAACTTTACTGGTATTATACTCGTCAATTTGGCTCAGGTTGACACCTTGTAGCTGCTGCCTTTAATTGACGACGTGGAAGTGTAAATTATGCACATCTTCTTAACCTTGACATTCTTTTTCTCATGCAGTGTAATTGGGATACAGTAGAAAGCTTCTTTTTTTTTTAATTACCAAGCCTTTTTTCTGCCCTTGACTATAACTATTCATTGAGCAACTAATGGGATATAGTTGCATATATCATCTACTTCTCATAAAGCTCTTGCTTTGTAGTCCAAAATTCCTGTGTACCGACTGAATTAAGGTAGTGATGAGAATGAAGGGCCATCACCATGTTGCTGTAATATCTTTCGTTATGATGATTCATTTTGTTTCGGTATATTTCCATCCAAAAACTGGACATAAAAAATTGTTTGTTATTGAAACTGAAATTTTGAAATTTTACCATCTTGTGCATTGTTGATTATTTTCAAGGGGTTGCTCTACTAGTAATTGATGGAAGACTTGCCCTTGAATCTTGAATTGATAAACATCTGGAGAATAATTAGTGATAAAATATGATCCAAAATTGACAGTGCCTGCACCTTTGAAACATTTAGATAGTGTCTTGTTCGTTTAGAATTCATTAAAAATTGATACTTTTAATGCATTGTACAGGTAGAAAGTGATTATGCCCTTTTTATTAGGAATATGATTATAGTATTGATTGTGGAAGTTTTTAAATGATAAAATGGGATGCTAAATTCTTATGTGATTAAACAATGCTAAACTTTTTTGGCCTTTTATCTGGTCGTGAAATAACAAAAGTAAGAATTTGAGTTTTGCAGTCCCAAGAGAAAACTTTTAATATGCACTGCTTTTTTTTTTTCCCAAAAAAAAAAAAATTCAATCTTTAGTTTAGATGCTGGCCTAATTGGCAGCTATGACTTCTCAAATAGTCTTATCATCCATGAACTTCATGTTCGATTCTTGAATGGGTGATGGGATTCTGGTAATTAGATCTTACTTTTCTTTTCCATTTTGTGTGTGGAGCTAAATACTAGAAAGGTCAAGGATTTTAAGGAAAACGTTCAGAACTGAATATTTAAGTTGCTGTGAGCTGAGGCCAAGGGATGGAGAAAAAAGTGGCAAATATTGGAGGTAAGTGGCTGTGCTGTTGAAGTTAATGTTGCATCAACAAATGTAGTGTTTGGTGATGATGAGGGTGGCGGATTGTTTCAGGGAAGTAATTTAATTGTAGCAACGGCTTTTTCATCATTGGTGCTGCAGCAGCTATTTGTCGAAGACATGGGATGAGGATGGACTAAATGGAGACGGAATTGAGAACTGTGGCACGGTGAAATTAATTTTGAGATCTTCTGTAAATCCTTATACATGTTTTCTTTTTTCCAGAATTTAGTTCTTTTGATTTTTTGGGAAATGAATCCTAGGTTTGAAATTGTATCCCTGAAGTTCTGATGAAAAAAACTGGAAAAACACTCTAATTTTCCCATAGACCGATGCAGTTGATGCAGGAAAAAGGTTCGTGGCCAATACATTTGACAAGAGATTAAGGAACTGAGCTTTCTTGGTAAGAGCAACTTCTTTAAGCTGCCATGTTTAAAAGAAGTTGGAATTCTCTTATCTTTTAAATCATCCTGTCTTATTGGATGCCTGTGTTATGCACACACCACAGCTGACATGATGCCAAATACCTGCGCCTTTGTGTTGTTAATTATGTTTTGCTAATTTGTTTTGTATTTATTCTTCTTCAATTGACTTCGCTTATTTTTATTAAAAATGTAAGATTGATTTGGGAGAAAGGGATAATACTTTTGTTTCTTTAATTGCAAAAAAAGAAGGGGCATCTAGGAAAGAGGCAGAAGACAAAATGATAAGTAACATTTCTTTGATTATTTTCCAATATTTCATGCAGTTCTATGTTTAATGAAATCTAAAAGCTTCATCCTTTCTTTTTAAGAGAAGATCTAAAAGCTTCATCTTGCTCACCAAAGTTGAGCTCACGAGCTTCTCCAGTTTATGGTTTTCCTCCCCTCACGATCTTAAAAATGCGTGTTAGAAGTCAGCTACCTTAAGCAGAAGGATGCTGTAATAACATTCTTGCCAAAGTAGGGTATTACTTACAGCCGGATTCAATCTTTAAATAAGTGGAAGCATGGAATTGATAAGGCGCCCTGCACTGGATTTTTGCTGAGAACATTGATTATTGCTTCAGGTTTTTTCAGGATTGTCCATATGAAGCAAATACTGGGCAAGGTAAGAGTTAAGAATATACTTGTATATTGTGCCTCGTAATGTTTACAAAAAGACATCTATTACTGGGAAATTCTCTTTTATTCTGTGCTATTGTTATTTTTTTAAATCTTAAGTCATTTTCCTCAGATGGGAATTGCAATCATGCGTCTTAAAATAATTCAAATGGCCAAGAGTTTGAAAACTAGGGGATGCCACGTCATATTTTGTCATTTTCGTCGTTCCCAGCTAAGCATTCTCCTACCATTTGATAGAGTTTGAAAATTAGGGGTTGCGACGTCCATATTTTGCCATTTTCATCATTTCCAGCTAAGCATTCTCATACCATTTGATATTATATAATAATGGTCCAAAGCATGGTTTCTTATCAATTGTCAGGCTTGATGGGGTGACTGGTGAGCCTACTAAATAATTAAATTTAAGCCAAACGAGACAAAAAATATAATTCCTTTATCAGCCCTTTTCATATTGAAAATGGTTTTTAATAACGTTTCAATTAATAGAATTTCTTCTTCTTCTTCCAACTCCTCTCCCTCAAGAAAGGATAATAAGGCATGGATTTGTTCATTTTAACACATATATTTCATTGATTAACTAAATAAACATGGTGTTTATACCAACTCTAATAGGCTCTAATGAGACATGACAATGACATAACGATATTTGCAAGTATTTGCATATTACATTAAAATTCTCCATAAATACATATCTAATAATGACACAAATTTCTCATTTCCTTACCGGCGACTGGAATGGAATCTGTTGGCGCATGAAGAATTTGATGTTCTTTTGTTCAGATGGAAAGTCACTCTTTAAAGAATTAGAAGGGGAAATATATATTTACTTTATCTATAATTTAATTCATATCTTAACCTTAAAAAAGAACACAGAAAAAACTGAAAATGGACAATTATACCCGCATAAAGAACAAGAGCATGTGAAAACATGCAGGACAGCAAGGCTCTCACTGACCTTGTTTGTACTATTTAGTAGCTTAATCCATCAATTAAACCAGAAGATGAATTTATTTTTTCTCCTCTTTCTTCTCTTCTTTCTTTTCTTCCTTCTTTTCTTCTTTCTTTTCCTCTTTCTTCTCTTCTTTTTTCTCTTCTTTCTTTTCTTCTTTTGCAGGTCCTACTGAAATTATCTCTACTTTCCCTACTTTCTTCAATTTCTTTGCCACTGCCACTGAATCCATCTGCCCTATCACTGTTAGCTTTTGATCCTTCAATTCCGCAGCAATTGAATCCACTCCTGTTAAACCAAAATTTTCTAATATCAATAAATCAAAATCAAATCCAATAAATCTCAATATTTTACATCATCCATGGAAAAAAAAAAATCAAATTCATTAACAGAAAGAAAAACCCAAAACAAATTAAGGAAAAAAAAATACCATAAATATCAGCAGCCGCCTCTATTGCCTTTTGCTTAGTCTTATCATCAGTCATGGTCAAGACCTTTAAAACCACCTTCTGCTACCAAAAAAAAAAATTCATTTAATAGAATTAGAGGCAATAGTTTAGGGGAAGAGAAAGAGAGAGAAAAGAGGTTACCTGAGCCATTAGAAATTTTAGAAGAGAAAGATAGTATGAGCTTTGAAGAAAGTTTCAGAAAAAAGATGGAATGAATATTTTTGAGAATTCTGAGGGCTTTTTAAAGGGTGGAATGTTAGACGTACTCGTAAATAGTTTGCAGCTTACAAGTGGAGAGGTAGATGCTTTTACTGCAACTTTTTTCGATGGCCCAGTTGGAACCACTTGATTGATGGATTTTTAATTATTAAGAGAGAATTTAAATTTGGTAAAAAATTAAATCCTGACACATCTTTTAAAGAGGGGATTTATTATACATTAACTTATAAATTGATCTAAAAAATACCCGTAATCAAATTGACCTTTGAAATCTATCCTGGATCTAATTAATAAAATTATCTAAGTATATAAAAATTGTGTGAAAACACATATCCCTCCAATTTTTTCATTATTCATTTAAGATTTTACATATATATTAAAAGATTAATTATAATTTCTCCCCTATAAAATGACCTATTACACTAAGTTGTCCCTGACCTTTCAAAAATACATTAATTTTCCCCTAACGAATGTCATAATATACTACTAGACTCTTCCGTCCAATTTTACCCTTAGTTAACTGTTAGTCAACCCTACAAGAATAGGGAAAATACCAAAATACTTTTACTTTTTATTTTTAATTAATTACATTTTATTTTTATTTTAATTTTTTTTTAAGGTTAAAAAATTTATTTTCATATTTTTGATAAATTTTAAAATAAAAAATAAACAAAAATATTTTTTTTTGTTATTTTTTATTTTAAAAAATAATTTAAAAAGAAATTAAATTACTTCTTCTTAAATTTTTTAATACAAATAAAAAATTCATTTTCATATTTTTGACAAATTTAAAAATAAAAAGTAAAAAATATTTTTATTTTTTATTTGTTATTTTTTAAAAATTAAAATAAAAATATTTTTATTTTCAAATTTGTCAAAAGTATGAAAATATATTTTTTAATCCTAAAAAAAAATTTAAAGTAAAAATAGAATGTAATTAATTAAAATTAAAAGGTAAGGGCATTTTGGTATTTTCACTATCCTTGTAGAGTTGACTAGCAGTAAAATTGGACAGAAGGATCTAGTAGTATATTATGATATTCGTCAGGGAGAAATTAGTATATTTTTGAAAGGTTATGGGAATTTAGTATAATGGGTCATTTTATAAGGGAGAAATTACAATTAAACATATATTAAGATATTTATTTATTAAATTTATAATAATTTATTTAATTTTATATTCTTAATTTTATTTTAAATTAAATTATTATATTTTAATTAAATACTATAAAGATAAAATAAGAAAAAATTAATAAATATTATTTTAAAAATTTAAAACTATAATTAAAAATAAAAATGAATAAACTTTTAAAATGATAAATAAAAAAAATATTTATTAAAAAAATTAAATTATACTCACTCCATTCTTTTATATATATCATTTTAGAGAAAGAGAATTTTTTTTTTTTTTTTTATAAGTCGTTATGTGATTTTAATATTATATTTATTATTTTTTTTTTTAATTTTACCTCTAATTAAGAATCAAATTTATACTTTTAATCAGTTTTATAATTAATAAAGTCATATAATAAATATGATTATATTAGTTATTTTATATTAAAATGAAAGTATAATAATTAATTTATTAATTTGTGTCTCTTCCTCTAAAAAAAACTTATATAAAAGAAAGGAGTATTTCAAGTAGTTATGACTATTATTTATTTTTTTCTAGAATAGAGTTTATATTATTATTGATGTTTATGTTAACATAATTGAAATTTACCTTGACTTTAAAATTATATAGTTTGCCTTTATATGTAAAAGGTGAAATGAATGGAGAAAAATAAAAGTTTGAAAATTGTTGACAAATATTTGGATTACTTAATAATTAATTTTTGAATATGAAGAATAAGAGGGCAGCTTTTTGAATAATGACAAGAAAACTAGAGATCTTCCTTTGTCACTTCAAATTCTTTTTTGATTTAAATTTTTTATTTTATTTAATATTTTATTTTTATCTTATTTATTTATTTATATATTATATTATTTATAAAAAAAATATTAATTATTAATATATTTTAAAAAAATTATAATATAATACATAAAAAATATAAAAAATATGACAGAAAATTCAATCTATTTATTTATTTTTGGTTTTCAAGACTCGTTCCATTGAAAAGTTCACATCATTGAAGATAAGAAAGATTTTGAATATCCCCACTCCTTAGGTCAACAGGAACCACTTCTATTATCCTTCTTTAATAATTTGCGTTTATGTAATTATGAGGCTTCTTTAATAATCCAAAAAATTGCTATGGTTACTTATTCTCAGAAAGAAAATTTGCTAAGTAATTTTTTGTATTAATATAACTATATGAATTATTTATTTAATAATTAAAAAAATTTACTGAAATATAATTTTGATAACATATCTCTTACACATTCTAAATTATTGCCAACTCACCTAATAGTGAATCCAACAGACAATTTTTTTTTTTTTTCTGCAGATTAAAAAAAATTTTCAAATTGATTAGAAATTTCATTTATGCAAAAGGAGTACTCTATTAAGATTTTTTTTTTTGGTTCTATTCAATTTTTTTTAAATGGCAAAAATAAATAAAAAAATTATTTACTAATATTATATGTTATAAATATAAAATACTTGTTTATAATGACTGTAAAAATTTAATTTATATATCTATTTAATGAAAAATGAGATATTTTAATTAATTTAATTTTTTTTATTTTTTTTCAATAAAATGACACTAATATATATAGATTTTATTAAATGAGTGTATATACTCAATATAAACAAATATTTTCCGTTATAAATAAACACCCAACAATCAACATTACATACATACTCACCCTCAAAAGATTTCTCACATTAATTATAAATAGTATAAGCATGAGTTCAAACAGAAATATCATTATAAATATCACAAAGAGTAAGCAAAAGGAATTTAAAAAATTGCATACAATCTCAACAATCCTGAAGCTATTTTTTTTTTTTTTCTAGTGAGTCTTGCCGACAGGAGAAAAAGGAAAAAGAATATATATATATGTATGAGAGTAACATTCCCATTTCACATAATAGAGCAAGCATGAGGATTGTCATCACTGAAAAGGGAAGCAATAGCCTCATCCGAAGCGACAGCAACAGAGTAAACGGCAGGAGTATGGAAAAAAGTATGAACACCATTTGTAGCTACATTTTTGTAAGTATCATAGTAATGGTTGGCAATATAAGTTGGATATTTGTAAAATGAAGCAAGATGAGAGTATCCTGGAAATGGCCATGGCTCTGCTGCTTTCCCTGCTCTTTTAATTGCTTTCAGCACCTTCTTTTCCTCTAATGCATACCCTCTTACAGTAATTTTTTGTATTTCCATTTCTATTTCAACTTCTTCTGCTCCTGAATTTTGTAAAACCATAAATTAAAAATCAAGGTGACGAAGTCATTCTTTAAGAACTTGAAGCATCCATATTACTGGGTAGTTCTCATTTTCGGATGGGCTGGGCTGTGTGTGTTAGTAGGCTTTTCAGCATCACACATATGTGTTGAGATATATTTGGATATAAACTCTGTTTTGAAAATATAATTTAAAAAAAAAATATTATATATATATATATATATATATTTTAAATTTCAAAATAGAATTTTAAATTAATCATTCAAATATTTAAAAAATCATTTAATATTTTTTAAATTTTAAAACAATATTTCATATTTTTTTAAGCAGATCTAAACACCCTCGTAATAATGGAGATGAGTTATTTACCTGTTTTGTAGAAAATATATAAACAGTATAGAAAAAAATTTCCTACATTATTCCAAATTTTATTAAAAATAGTTTTGAACTTTAATTATAACAATAAGATGGAATCTGATATAACTAAATTATCTTAAAGATTTATTCTGAAAATAAATTTTAGATTTACCCTGAAAATAAATTTTAATAATATTTAATAAATAAAAAAATTATTTATACTCCATATATATACCAATTAAATGAAATAAGAATACATTAAAAAAAATAAAAGTCTTTTCATTGAATAAAAAATATATAAAAGAGTCATTAATTCATTAATTGATGTACAAATAAATATATAAATCCAGTATATAGAAGAATTTTTCGTATTTTAATATTTTTTTAAACTGCAACTCAAACAAACATAATAAAAACAATGCCATTAATTAGATATTGCTATTAATTAGGTTTTGTATTTAGGAATTACTAAATCTCAAATTAGGAAAAGCCAGTACCTTTAAGCTTGAGGAGAGCTTTCTTCAACTTTGAAGCACAGCCCTCACAATCAAGGTTTGGAACTCTGACCTCTACCATCTGCAAGTAAAACAAACATATTATAAGTGGTTTTCAAAAAAAATATATATATATATATAAGTGAGAAAAAGAGAGAGGACTCACAGACATAGTTAGTTATCTTAATATATAGAGAGAGCATTAATGACGATATAATATATATAGAGGTTGGTCGAAGAGTAATGAAGAAGAAATCGAGATGGAATATTGAGATTTATGTTGCATTGCTCATTATTAAGACGGTGAAATTAAAGAGGAAAGGCTCAGAAAACAGGTGTGCAGTGCAGGGCCTTGGGTTTTGAAATTCAAAAGCATGAAATGAGAGAGTATTTATATTATTCACGCGTGAATTAGGAAAGCGTGACACTTTTTTTTTTCTTTTTTTTCTTTTAATGTCCATCCCCCAAACCTTATTATAAATTTACTTAATAGCACGCTCTTTGCCATAAAATTAATGATGCAAAACACCCACATTTAATACAAATCTCTCTTTATAAGCCTTAACATTATTGTCTTCATTTTATAATTAAATATATGTAGGACCTTGCACACTTATTCTCTATAATTTGGTCTCTAATTCTCTAATATTCATGTCCCTTAGTTGGGGGGGGGGGGGGGGGGGGGGGGGGGGGGGGGGGGGGGGGGGGGGGGGGGGGGGGGGGGGGGGGGGGGGCTGGAGGGCGGGGTCGGGACGCGGGAGGCTCTGGGTGAGGGGGGGGCTCGGAGGGGGGCAGGGGCGGGGGGGAGAGAG
>CANXYC011612810.1:0-15173 GCA_948193065.1 Aleurites moluccanus
GAGTATATGTAATAAGACTAATGAGTAGAAGAATTGAATGAAAATATGGAAAATTATGAACAGTGGAGTACATGTGATGTGGATGACACATATGCAAGGTAAATGATGATTGAATATGAAAAGTGAAAATATGAAATTATTGAGGTATAGTTTAGTGTTATTGAAAGGTTATTGACAAGATTAGTGTTATAGTGATTAAATACAATGAGTAATATATTGTGAACTTCGGAAGTGTAACTACCGTTAAAAGATAATTATAAAATTAAAGTTATAGTGCTTAGAGAATAATAAGAGTGTATATAATGGTATAATTACCTGATTATTGAAGTTCAAACATAAGTAAATAAATATTAAGCTATTGTTTATTGAAATTTAGGGAATATGCTCATGGAAAAAGAGTTAATAGTCGAAATGATAAAGTACAAAAATAAGAGATTAATGAAATGATATTAATAAAGTGATTGTAAATATTAAGGTAAAGTATATCAAAAGTCTAAGTATTATATTATAAAATGTTTATGGATTATAGATCGTATACTGATAAGAAATGATATGAGAATTATGGAATAGCGCACTGTAACACTTCAGTTAAAGCTTAGAACCTGAACCATAACGGGCAAACCTAGGAGATTCTTTCTTTGTTTGAAAGTTGTGTGTTAATGCATGTTTATGCTTGAATTGAATGTATATGCATGTTTTAGGAAGTATTATACGTGTAAAAGTGGTTTAAAGGCTGTTAGGAAGAAATCGGATAAATTTGAGTTTTTCATGAACTGGGGGCAAAATGGTCATTTCATACCCCTTCGAGTTTTATGGAAATTAACATGATATTTGAAGGTAGAAAAGAATATTAGGACATGAAAATGATGATATTATATTTATTTGAAGATTTGTTGGAGAATTCAACCCGATAGAAGATAAGTCCGGGCAAAGCTGCTCGGATAAGGATCAAATTTGAACTAAGGGCAATTTAGTCTTTTCCTTTGAGTTATGGACTTATATGGTGTATGCAAGCTTATGGTATCATTTTAGGCTTATCTAAATCAAACCATTGGATGAAATGATGAAGAAATGGATGGTTGGATGGCTAGGTTTCACCATTTTTATCATAAGCTCAATGTATAAGATCATACCATTGATATTTATTGGATTTTTTCCACCTCCATCTTCTTCCTTAGCTATTTCCCATTCAAACTTTTCTCTTTACTCTTCCTTAAGTTTTGGCCACCATTTTCCATTGCCAAATCTTGTAGTTTTCTTTCATTTCTTGATAGAAACTAGTTAATTCCATCATCCAAAACACAAATATAGCTTTAGATTCTAAGGAAAAATAAGAAAAAGCAAAAAATAAAAGCTTTGAAGTTTTTGAAGAACTTTTAGTAAGTGATTGATTTTACCATTCTTTAATTATGTTCTTAAGATGTTCTTTGATGTTAATTAGTATCAAAAATGATTTTTGGTTGGAAGAAAAATCAAAAGTTGGAATGAAACCCTAATAGGAAGAAATATGAATCAAAGTATTGTTTTGATGAATGTTTTGGTTCAAATGAGTTGTATTTGATGTGTATGATATGAATTAATGGTTAATTAATCGAAACAAATCCATTTGAATGGAAAACTAGAATGGCCAAAATGATTATGATGGGTAATGGTGTAATGTTTTGATGTTTAATAGGTTTAATGACCTGAATGATGTATATTTGATGTGTTTAATATGAATTAGTGGTCATTTGATGGAAGGAAAATCATTTGGATGAAACTTCATTTTGGCCGAATGTGTATAGCTTAAGGAATGGTTTGATGCTTTGATGTGTAATAGGTTTATATGGATGAATGATATGCATTTGATATATATATATGTTGTATGATTGATTGGTGTTAAAAAATGAATGAATGGAATGATTTCCATTTAGGTGGTTAAGTTAAAGTAAAAGAATGGGTTCTTCGAGGTACTGGTTGCCTTGGCATTACCCATACTAAAATTGGACCTTGATAGTGATATATCTAACCACATGTGAAACAAAGAGTTATGTGTGGGTCCAGCAGTACGTTATGCCAGTTACACTTCAAAAATATTGAAGATTCGTCATGGGGTGAATGTTTTGCAATCTCCTAACATACTCAAAGAAAGTCGCAAGGTCAATGTTACTCGTTTTCCGAAAGCCTTTGATTCATAACTACTTATGCACATGATGCATGAAAATCAATAATTAAGTAAAAAAGCCAAATAAAAGTCACTTCTTTTAAAAAAAATATTATTTTCAAACCAAATAGTAGTCCTCTTAATTTTTAGAAAAAACATCATTTCCCCAATGGAGTCGCCAACTATGAGGTCTCGCCTAAACACCGAGATACTCATTTGGGTGATTTCCCACACGATAAAGAGAGTTTTTGCCTTATATTTATAAATCATTCCTTTAACCTTTATTTTGAAAATATTGTAAAGTCAACACCTTTATTTTTAAGGGAAAAAGAAAGGAAAACACAATTTTGACTCTAAATTAACCTAAAGATAAAAATCACTACTCTTTCGAACCAGGACTGAGCTTGGAAACTAGGTTTTTGGCTTTAAGATAACTCAAATTTGGCTCCTTTATTTAACTTATGATTTGTAAAAAAAAGGAATTGTTATGGGCAATTAAAAAATGACATTTTAAAATGAATGAAAAATAATAAAATAAATAATTTACAACATCCATAATATAAATAATAAAATAAGGAACAAAAAAGATTAAATATTAAATCAAAACCCAAAAATAAGAGATGTCAACTCTAGCCCTTATGGGTTCTAGGTTGACCACACATTCATCAAAATAAGAAAAAATCAAATAAAAAATATGCAAATTCAGAAAAAGAAGGTTTTTTGATGTTTTTGGATTTGAAACTGTGAAATAGTTTTCTTGTGTATACCTTTGAATGGGAATCAAAACCCACATAATTTTTCCTTTTTGCAAAGAGGATAGGTCTAATTTTAAGAAAACTTTGATTTTACCTCTTCCATTTTATCATTCTTTTGTTCTTTAATAGATGTTTTACTATTTTAAAGAAAAGTAGAAGAAGAAAGATACAATATATAATGCATTAACTTGAAAAGACTTGGAACACAATACCTTGCTTTGTGACTTGGGCAGAGGGCGTTTTAGAGTTTTTCCGAATCAGAGTTTCACTTTTGTTAGGGTAATAAAATTAGTTCAAAAGTCTAATTATTTTCTAATTTTAATTGCCAAGTTAAATTATTAGTCAAATTAATTTAAAAATGATGGTCTTCTATTCCTCCCATTCTAAGAGTGTTGGAAAAATTGGTTTGAAATCAAAGAGAGGAAAATCGCTTATGTGAAAGAAAATCGAATAAGTAGGGAGAAGGGAGAGCCAACTACAGAAAACTCAACTTAGTTGTTTTGGTGTCATTTTCAGAGTGTATGGGGAGCTTGTATTTATAGGAAAAAAATTAGGGGTCAGGCTAGATAGAAAACGATGTGGGAATCCGAGAAAACCTGTTGGAACCTCTTAGCAGTGCCACCAAGCCATGTTAGAGACAGTACCAGGCTATGGTGGTGGCACCACCAAGCCATGGTGGCAACACATGGCTTTGGTGGCTACCGCCAAGGCTTCTTGGCGATGCTACTAGAGGCCTTTGGCCTTCTTACCAAGCACCACGTGACGTTTCCAGCTTCTTTTGGTTCGACTCATCCAATCCAAAGGTAGTTTGACCTCCTGTTGATGCTAATCAGTCTCGCACGATTCGATTTGCTTTTTATCACATTTGATTTTGACCTCTGATCGCCAATTAGTCTAGCATGGTCCAATTCTGCTCGAGATATAAAAACACGTGTTCATATAGTGGTAGATCAGGAATCTATGTAGTGATGCATGATGCAATGCAAAGTCAATCTCAATTAAAAAGCCAAGTTTCAAATTTCTTTTGAAAAGCATTTTATTTTTCAAAAATTAATTGGTATTCATCTTTTTTATCTTTGAAAAATGATAAGTCCCCAGCGGAGTAGCCAGCTGTGAGGCCTCACCCAAGCGCCAAAAACTGAAGCACTCCTTCGGGTCCGATCTCACATTGCCGGAGTTCCTAGTAGGCTGAAAGTTTTGTTTATCAATTCATTGAAAAAGAAGGTATTTTATTTCTGTTTTTGAAACCTATTTTGGGTTCAATTTTGTTTTGAAAATCATTTTTCAGGGAATCACCACTTTAATTTTATTTTAATGGAAAAATATAAGGGAAAAACTAAAAAATGACTCCAATTTAGTTTTTCACAATGGATAAAAACGCTAGACCTTCAAACAAATTTGAATTCAAGAACTAGGTTATTGATTTAATAAATTCTTTACTTGGATTAAAATTAGTTCTAACTTAAAATTGTAATTTCATGAACAGGATAATATTGGATACTAAAGTAGTAAAGAAATTAGATAATTGCAACAATAAGAATTGAGAATATTAACTCTATCCCTTATGGATCATAGGTTAATCACAAATTCTTCAAAATAATTGAATTAAAAGCAATAAATAGGGATAAATGATTTTTTGAGTTTTTGGATTTGATGCTCGATTGAAAAGCATGTCTACGTATCCCATCGAATGGAATCAAAATTCGCATAATTCGCCCTTCTTGCTTGAGGATTTCTGGTATGGTTAGAAAATAAATTTGGCTTTCGGTAAGTTTAAAGGTCAAGTTTGGGTCAGTCCCATCGATCAATCCTAGACTGATAATTCTAATCCTAGGAAGTATGATTTATACCTTCCTTGCAGACTTGTGGGTCAAAAGCAGTAAGAGTTTCCCGCCAAACTGGAGTCCTCCCCCAAGCCCTGACGGATTTCGCCAGCCTTACTAGTGGATGACACCAGGGTTGGCATTGGTTGTTTCTAAGCCTGTCATTGACACTTCGCATGCGAGTACATTTTTCGTCCATCAGTCCGCCCTTCGAGCCTCCGATGGGTCCTATTTGGCCTTATATGATTTTGTCTAAGGTCCAGGGGTGCGAAATCCCATGTTCACACACCTAGTATTTTCTCCTCCTCGCTGAGTCAAGTTTGCTGATATCACGTATATAGGTGGAGGTATTACGATGTTTGCTTTCCACCATTCTCAGGCCTAGTTGTTAGCCATTGAATTGTGGCTTAAGTGAGCTACCCTAATGTGTGAACTAGGAGACAATTTTCGTACTTAGGAAAGAGAAGTGCAAGCTCTCCATAGGGAAGGAGCTCTATGAACACTATGGAGACAAAATACTCATAGTGCATGTATCTCATTAGCTAAAGGTTACAAAATAAGGGAGATTATGTCATACAACTTCTCCAATTAGTCTACAGGTCGGTCATACCTAAATAAGTCCTTTTATTGACATTAATAGTTGGCATTATTGGCTCGTGAACAATTTGACACATGACATTCAAGACTTGATTGGTCTAGATGGGTGGAATTCTAAACACCACACAAGAGTTTAAGTCTATGTGACACATGGGGTTTAGGCATGGCCAAATCTTAACCCCGTGATAATTATCTCCTTCAAAAGTGGTGAATTTTTTAAACTTGATTTTTAAATTCTTATATTTTATGAAAATTTTCAAGGATAAACATATTCTTTTGTTTTTTTTCCTTGACCTTGTATCTTCTAGTTTCAACATTACTTAACGTAACACATCTAACATCCTCGCAAAGTAGGGAGTCTCGTGCACTAGGGATGATTATTATAAATGATTGTACTCTTGGTTGTCTACCTATAAATTATTGATTTGGAATGGGGACTAAGGTGAGGCAAGATAAGAATTTTTCATCTAATCAAGAGTGAGATACAAATTCATATTAAGATAAGATAAAAATTATCATTTCTAATCCATATATATTGCTACCTAATTAAATACTCATTATAAAAGAAAATTATGAAATTATTATAAAGGAAAATTTTTAGTATTATGAGAATAATTGAAAATTCTTTTAAAGTGAGGAAAATATTAAAATTCAAATCTTATATTTTAAAATAAACACCCAAAGACCTCTCCTTGTAGGCGCACAAGGCACTAAAAAAAAAAAAGCACGTATTTGAGGATTCACAATCTTCAGTAATTATTGAGGAGATTAATTCAAACCCATGTGGAGATAGAAATTCAGTGACTATGACATCTGTGGCAGAATGTGTTGAATCCCATGATTCCAAAATGGCTATGGTGGCTAGCCCAAAGCCACCAATTTCACCATGACTTTCCTAGCGTGGAATGTAGAAATTTATTAGAGAGGCAATTTAGGTAATTTAAAAAGAATGAGTTATGTAGTAATATTTTGGATTGGATGACCTTAACTATAAAAGCTTGAATCAAGCCAATGTGATAAGGATCACTATTTAGTTATATATTGGTATTTATTTTTGTAATATTTCAATATGGGATATCTCAACATGGAATTGTCAAGTGTTTGTGCAATTCAGACTCTAAGGGAGCTCATTTTTATGAATCGCCCCTCCATCATCTTCTTGATGGAGACTAAAAGAAATTCAAAGTACCTGAAAAATTGGAGAAGAAGATTTAACTATTTTATGTCAATCCAGAGAATTTTATCGGAGGCCTTGGCTTTATGGTGGAACTCTAGTATATACATACATATTCTGGTGGCATGCAAGAATTATATTCTTGTTAAAATGAAAGGGCTAGGGATGGATGGCAGCTGCTATTCTTCTTTTATTTATGGTAGTCCTAGGGTTGGGAATAAAAGCACAATTTGGAAAACTCTAAAAAATTTGAAACCTCCATCTTGGTGTCCATGGTGGTGTATTAGAGCTTTCAATGTTGTCGCTTTAGACTGTGAGAAGCAGGGATGTAGAGGTTTTAATCATTATCAAATAGCCTAATTCAGATGGACATTGAGTTCAAGGGACCTTAGTTTACATGGTCAAATAAACAAATTTGGGAGGCAAATATTATCCAGAGGTTTGACAAGTCGTGGCATCTACTAAATGGCGAATCTCCTTTCCGTAATCATAAATTATCCATAGTAATCTCCTGGCCCTTATGGATTTCTTGAAATTTTCTTTCAAAAATTATGGAGTAAAGTGGGACAAGATGTAATAGAAGAAGCAGTTCAAAGATTTTATTCTACTGGTCATCTTTTGAAAGAGTGTGATTTCACTTTCATTACTCTCATTCCTAAAACTATTCATCCATATTCATCCTATTATTTATTTTCCAAAATGATTGCCATTAGACTCAAAATGATCCTTAGTTCCCTGCATCCTAGCCAAGCCGCCTTTGTGTCTGGAAGAAACATTCAAGATAATATCATTATAGCATATGAGTTGTATCATGCTCTTAAGCACAGAAAATGCAAATTTTGTCTTATGGTTCTCAAAGTAGATATTTAGTAGGTTTACGATAGGGTAGAATGGCATTTCTTAGAGAGTTCTCCTTAGAATGGGTTTCAATCAAAGTTGGGTTTCCATGGTGATGAATTGTGTTACAACATCGTCATATGCAATCATTCTTAATGTAAGGATCAAAGGTTTTAGAATCACTAAAAGATGCCTAACTCTCACTTGTGCTCCTTTTGCGAATGATGCCGTTAAATTTGGGAGGGCTACAAACCATAAGGTGATGATGCTTAGAAGTATTGTGGAATCATATAGTCAAGCTTCCGGCAAAGAGTAAATTTTCACAGGTCCTCAGTTAGCTTTAGTAAATGGACCCCTCATGATCTAGGGCAGTCAGTTTTGCAGATTTTGAATATGCAAAAAGCTCATCCCCAAGAAGCTTATTTGGGGTTGCCTACACATTAGGGAAAATTAAAGATTCAAGCAATGGCGTTTACCAAAGACAAAAGTTTTGAGAAAAGCTGCAACATGGAAGCAAAAATCCCTCTCAAGCAGGCAGAGAAATAATGATTAACTGGAATTTAAGAATGCTTGAAGTGTTATTTAGCAAGAAGGAAGTGGAAACTATTTTGTTAATTCCAATTGGTCACCCCACCGAAGAAGATAGAATAGTTGGGCATTATGAAAGGATTGGTCGCTTCGTAGTTAAATCAGCTTACCGTCTGATCACAACAAACAAAGACAAGCTTCAGAAAGATGCATCTTCTAGTGCTAGTTTGTATAATGTATTATGGACAAATATATAGAAGATGAAGGTGCCTCTTGAAATTCAAATGTTTATTTGGAGAGCAACCCGCAATTCTCTAGGAACCTATGAGAACCTCCACAAAAGAGGTATTATTGACTCCCCCTTTTGCAGAATTTATGAAGAAAATATATAAATAGTGGAATACCTTCTTTTTGAATGCTCACATGCTAGAACAACCTGGTTTATAAACCATGTTTCTTATAGACCAAATCATTATTCTATTACTAGCTTTCTCATTTAGTGGTCTAGTATAATGAATTTCCTCCAAAATCCTTGGAAAATTCAAGAAATCGGTATACTATGCTGGCAAATATGGAAATATAGAAATGATTTTGTTTTTAATCAAAAGGACATGAACCCTCTAGCAGCATTAACATCTGCAAAAAAAATTACCTATCAAATTTGTTGTTTGTTATAAAATAATAATATCTGATGATCAGCAAAGGAATATAGTCTATAAATGATAGTTTCCTCCACATGGTACCATAAAATTTAACGGTGATGCTTCTTTCATTAAAGAGAGTAGTGATGTTGGTATTGCAATATCGGGAAGGGACCATTTTGGGAGGATGATATGTGATAATGCATATAGGTGCTGCTGCATTTCTAGCTTGCAAGCTGAAGCTTTTGGAGTTTTGTCAGCTATCCTCATGGGTTCTCTAGGAATTCAGAATGTAATTTTTGAATCAAATGCAGAAATCCTAGTGGAAGCAAATATAAAAGGGAAAAAGTCAGTTATAGGAAATTGAATCAATTGTTGATAGAATAGTTGCTGAATTATCTTTTTTTATTTGTTCTAATGTTAGTTATGCCTATAGAAAAGCTCTCTGTTATTGATCGGATTGCAAAGAATTGGGGTAACTTTTCTTGTCCCTTGGATTGGATTGGCCCACCACAACTTGTATCTATTTTGTATTTTGAGGTCACTGACCTTTCTCTAGTTTAATGCAGTTTATTTCATATCTAAATCATAAAAAATAAATAAATAGAGCAGTAAGTAAATAAATTGTAACAAACAGTGGTTAAATTTAATAAGCAATAACAAAATATTATAATACTCTCTCTCTCTCTCTTATATAAGAACTTTACTTCTCATTTCCGATAATTTTCTCTCTCTCTCTCTCTTAATTTTCTCCTTATCCAAATTCTCTAGTTTAGGTTCTATGATTCTTAAGCCTAACAAGTTGGTAGCTGATACTCAAGATCCAGAAGAAACCCTGGTTTAAACTCTTGCCGCTTAGAAACGCCAATTAACCATGATAAATTCTTCAAGAATACAAGCCCTTGAAGAAAAAACCCTAACTTTTGAACAGAATTTCCAGCAACTCAATAAAGAAATACAAGAGAATCCTGACATAATTGTTAAGAGATTCGATGGTTTTCATGACCAATTTCACAAATTGGAAATATTCAATTTCAGAATCTTACCGATTTGATACATTTCAAATGGAGAATGACAAGAAGTTGGAGCAACTCAATTCTGAATTTTCTCAGAAATTTGATCAATTGATGGAATTACTATGTCTTCAGCAAAAGGGAAGGATCATATACATCTATCTTCTTCCTTGTGCCTACTACTACTTTGTTTGAGGGGAGATGTGATTGGTGAATCCAGCCATGTTCATCATTTTCAAATGAATCCATGAAATAGTACCCTTAGTCTAAATATGAATTTACCTTAATTTTGAAGGCACTAATCCACGAGGTTGGATCTGCAAATGCCATAAATACTGTATTCAGGAAGAAAATAAAATTGATCTAGCCAATTTGTTCTTTTGGGGGAGATTGCAGTCTTGGTTTCAAGGATGGCAAGTTCATCATTCTATTACTTCTTGGCATGAATTTTCTGAAGATTTTTGCCTGAGATTTGGGGAATTGACGATACTGTTGAGGAATTCAACAAACTCAAGCAAGAGAAATATGTTTTGGAATACCAAGAATGATTTGAACTCCTTAAGTCTTTGATACAGAAATATAACACACAGGGGCGTTGCTACATGGTGACTGGAGGGGACCATGGCCACCCCCGGTCCACCAGTAGCTTAGTATATATATATATATATATATATATATATATATATATAAGAGTCATCCAAATGGTTTTGGATTTGAGAAGATAAAAAATGTGTTGAAACGTAGTATAAATATTTATACATTAGCATGAAGTTTGTGTATAATGATTATCAGAGTGTACACGCATTGTCATCTACTCAAGTCGAAGCGGACATCCACACATTACTTTTTTGACTTCCAAATGAATATTTACTGTGTTATGGTCACTTGAGTTTTTCTCAAGTAAAAAATTACTTGAATTTGAAATAACCAGTTTTAAATTGGTTATAATAAAATGTAAGTTGATTAACCATTAAATCGGTAATTTTTTTATTTTTTGATCTTTCTTTCTTCTTCTCTTTCATTTTTTTACTCTTTTATTTTCTTTTTTGGTAAATACTCTCCCCATGAATTTCCTTTCTTCATGCAGATTCCTCTTTTCACTTTTTCAAGCCTCTTCTAATCTTGGCTTTGGCTTTGTAGGAGACTCATTTTTTGGTTGTCGTCCGTGACTTTTATTCTCTAAACTCACAGTTTGTCTTGTTTTAATATCTTTTTTTTCTATTTAGGGTTTTTTATTTATAATTTTGATTTTCTTGTTTGGATTATCTCTCTCATTCTTTTTCTCTTTTATTTTCTTCCTCACACAATAATTTTACTTTTTTCTCGAATTTTCTTGAATTTTCTATTGATTTCAGTGGAGGCTCATCTTAACATATTCTCAGTTATTGCTTTAATAGTGATATATGCTTAATTTTTTGTTTAATTTTGTGATTTGTGCATTCTTTTTGTTAATATAATAAAGAACAAAAATGGGTTTAGCTTTTTATTGGAATATTAAAATTTTGTTATTGAAATATAGTTATTGAGTGTTGATCAAGAACAAGGGTATAAGGATCCTAATGTACAAGTGTGGGATAATGAGGAGAGTCAATGGGGTTATCCTCTAAGGTTGTGGGTGCAGAATGGGATGTATCCAGGGACTGCATTTACAAGAAGTGTAAGGGATAGTACAACTGAGTCAATCGGTGTTATTGTTGATCCAGAAGTTTCCGTTGTTCAGCTCATGCCCAACCATCCTTTCTTTGTGGTTGCAAGTGATGGTGTTTTTGAGTTCCTCTCAAGCCAAGCTGTTGTTGATATGGTATGGCATTATAATCTCTGTATCTTTCTCTCATTTGTATGTTATTTCTATTACTTGTCCATTTATTTTAGTAGTTCCGAGTTAACTGATAATCTTTTCCTTGAATTTCATGATTTCTACATTTTGATGAATTCAACAATTGATTTATATATATTTGACATGAATGTGCCTACTTATTTATGTTTGTAAAGTTTCTTGAAATAATCAAGTTTTATTGCACGACCAACACTTTATGATTGAAATACAAGGGGTCCATCTCATTATAACAAATAACAAAAAGAAATCAAAGTATTTATTTACTGCATATTTCATTAAATATGCTTAAGAAGTTAATTGTTTTTCATAGCATTTGATTCTAAAGTCAATTTGAAACAAAAAAAGAAAATAGTCAATGATAAGATGAAACTATTTAAGGTTTGTTGATTTGCTAAAAACTTTGACTCATGAGTTGTGGATTCTTGAGAGTTGAAACTTATAGGAGTATTGTTATTATACAAAGGTATCCAAAATTGATAATTCTATAGAATTTCGAGAAATTAATTTGTTAACAAGTTAACTTAAATGCTAGAGAGATGTCACTATGCTAATAGTCTAGTCGTTGAGTATTTATTTTATAGTATAGAAGGTCTAATGTTCAAATCCTAATAGCCTCTGCTCTTCAAAAATTTATGGTTTACCAAAAATTAAAAATGGCAAGAGTTTGTGAAAAACTTTTGTATTCATTTTTATGTTCTTTTTTATTTAACAAGTGCAAACTTAAAATCAAAATTATGATAATCAACTTAAGAACTTTTGGAAAGGGAAAAATGTATGTGAATCAATGAATATAGTTAATAATATATGTCTTATTTAAATTTCTAAAATATTTAAATACTATTAGATTTTTCTTTTATGTATATAAAAAAGTTAATTTAAATGAAAATTTACTATAACCCAAAATTAGAATCACCAATGCTAAGTTCAAGAAATTTTCAAATTAGATTAAATGCCATCATAAATTCTTGTATAATGAACATTTTTTTTTTTTTTTTGCTTTTGATATGGGATGCATCACTTGGTAGATGCCACAATCAGGATCATATATGTTCATATGCCAATAGTCACCAAGATTCGATCCCTGAATTTCGTGAATTTCAATGCCTCCCAACTGATCCTCAGATGGGTTCCTCTAATTTTTAGATTCTAATTGTAATTAACATTTGTTGTTATTATAAATTAAAATGTAGAGATGATCACAATATTATAAGATAAATATTTAGATATTTATCTAAATTAAAAAGATAAACTTATCATTATACTACATATTAAGTTGGTAATTATTAGTTATTTTTCCAGTCTAATTAAGAGAGATCATTTAATTAGTATTACAATACTTGAGTAATTTCTGTCTAAAAGTTTCTTTATCATGTTATTTTTATCTTCAATTCTTTTATGCATAAAGTAATTTCCGATGGAAAAGGTGAAGTTAAAGAGGAATTTTTGGAGACAGAGTATTATAAGGATCTCAACAGCATTGACAAACAACACCATACAGTATGTATATATTATCATTTTCTGTCCATAAAAATTATTTGATAAGCATTCATTGATAGTAATTCTTCACAATTTTAATAAAAAAAATTCATCTTCCTTTTTCTATGCAATGTAATTAGCAGTACTTATAAATTTTAATAATGTGTATAGTATAGGAGGTCGGGAGTTCGAATGTTTGTTAGACTGAGATTTTATGGTGAGATTTTGTTCATTTCAGATAGAAACAAGTTTCATCAAATTGGAGAATGCAAATGGCAAATACTTCAACATAGTACCAGATTCTATAGCATGTTATCATGCTTCTTGCAAAGGAAATCCATCAACTAATGATTGGATTTCATCTCCTGCTAATTCAGTAAAAACCCCATTTACTTATAATTCATTGGCAATTACTATAATAATCATTTTAATTAAGAGATCTGTTTTGCATTGGGCTAACTCATAATCTAAACTTCATGTTTCAGGCGAGTTTTGCTTTAAACAAGTCTAAAAAAAGTTACAATTGATATGAAGAATTATTATGAAATATGTTATTAAATATTGGAATACAAAGATATCTTCTCTATATATTATGATTGGAGTGTTTATTACTGTTGCAATTAAGACAGTTTATTAGCTAAGTATGGATATAATTGCATTGTAAAAAATAACACTTGTATGCTTGTGATATTTTATTATTATTAATTTCTAAATTTTAAATAAAGCTATTTTAAATTTCAAGACTTCACACAAGCATGAAACAATATTTCCTTTTAGGAAATATTATACCAAAATTTTCAATCAGGCACTTGAAAATTCACAAATCTTCAATGTGCTAGTTAGGGATATTGGGTAAATAATCAAGAATAGTAGTATTGGAATTATATCACTTGCACCATTAATATGTAAATGTCAAATTGAATGAAAGATTTTTCAGGGCTATTGAACAGAACCCTGTTTAGAAATGCAGTTTCACAAAAGAAAAATTATCAAATGAAGATCTTAATTATAATATCTATTACGAGGTCTCAGTTTCAGTTTTTAAATCCTATTGTGGGGCAAGGGAGATGTATAAAAAATTATGAAGAGTCAAAATTTGTAAAATTTTATAAACATAATTAGGGTACTGAAATTTGCCAAAATTCATGACAAAGTGTTGGATTTGTAATATGAAGAACCAAAGCGTGATAGATTAAATTTTTTAATATAACTAATCATTTTAGAAATTATAAACAATAACAATTGTAGATTTTAATCAAGTTAAAGAAGACTCCATAATTATTATCTAAAATTCACATGAGATATTTGATATCAACCTCATAATAAAAATAGCACAATAATTAAAATTTGAAAAAAAATTAAATATCAATACATAATTACGTTAGTAAGTATATTAAATTAAATAATTATAAAAATAAAAATTTATCCAATTATAATCAAGTTTTAAATGTTTTTGTTTATTGAAAAAAGATAAAAAGCATAACAACTAAACTGATATTTATTATTAATGACTCATACTAAAAAAAAAATAATTTGAAAAACAAACAATACTATGCATATTAAAAAAAATTAAGTGACTTCTTTTTCCAATTTTTTACATGGCCGTGCAACAATATTATGCATTTCCGTGCAAAATAATTTGATTCTGCTTGAATTTTATAAATCATATCCCACATGTTGCACGGCCCACATGTTGCACGGCCTTGCACAGCCGTGCAACAAGTTTGAGGTCTATTATCTATTTTTTTATTTTCTTTAAATGGGATAAAAATCAAATATTTAATAATTTCATTACTAGAACTACATATTTGTTAAGCATTCCACCTCATCTGAAATTTCTACAAAAGTTTATCCATATTTAGAGGCAAGAGAATATAATTTTATAAAATTGATGATATTTTGTAAAATTGAAGACATGTTGTAAAATGAACTTTTTACAAAATAATACACTAGGAACTCTAATATTTTATAAAAAATGAGAATATTTTGTAAAAGTAATTGATATTTTGTAAAATTTACGATTTACAAAATAATATACTAGGAATCCTAATATTTTGTAAAAATGGATAATATTTTATAAAAGTAACTGATATTTTGTAAATTCATTCATTTATTATTTAGAATTCACTATATATATATATATATATATATATATATATATATATATATATATATATATATATATATATAAAAATTTTGTAAAAATAAAAAAATATAAAAATTTTTTATCTAAAAAAAAAATGTGATAAAAATAAAATGTTTAATAATTTTATGACCAAGACTACATATTTGTTAAACGTTCCACTTCATTTGAAATTTCTATAAAAGTTGATGCATATTTAGAGGCAA
>CANXYC011612827.1:0-23050 GCA_948193065.1 Aleurites moluccanus
AGTTAAGTTAAGAAGCTTATGACATATATATATATATATATATATATATATATATATATATATATATATATATATATATATATATCTCAATGTTGTTGAGTTTTTTTAATAACTAATTTCTATTTTTATTTTTATTTTTATTTTTTTTGTGTTATTTTAATTACTTAAAGTACATATGTTTAACATTTTTGGTTAAATTATTTTTATTTTATTTAGAATTATAGTGAGGAAAAAATTATACTTAAGACGAAAGAGTTTTTTTTTTTTTTTTCTAGAATTATATGGGGATTAATGTTATTAATATTTAGTATTTATGCATTTTCATTTTGTCTATTATTGTTATAAAGTATATAAATATGTGGGTAACATAATATATGAGTGAGCATCATAATCAAACTTCACAAATATATAATTTTTTTATTCAGTATTAAAAAAAAAAAAAGTTTACCAAATAAAAAGCTTATAATTTTCTTGATTCAATCGAAAAAATTGATAATTCAATTTTAGTTGAATAGATTCCCTAAAAAAAATAAAATTATTTGAATAGTTGCTCATCTATCTACACTGCAATAAAAATTGTTTGTTTGTGTAAAAAAAAAATAAAAAAATTCCCCTTCCAAAAATCTTATAACTACTTGAGCACTAAATTATTAATGCAATAACTTGATGATTGTTATTAATGAAATAATTTAAGAATTAACTCAGCGATATAACAACGATAATAGTAGAAAATTTTATATTTAAATTTTTATTAGGTTAAATTTTTTTGAATCAGCGTTAATTACGAAGAAAAAGAGATTGTGAATTTATAAAAATTACCAAAAAGAAAATTATCAATGAAATATTCAATTGCTAAATTATTGATTGTATTATACAAATTGAATTTTTTAATGGAGAGAAAAATATAATTATAGTCAACTTGGCTCTTGAGTCTTTGGGGTCTAATCTAGAATAATAGGCCAAAGGAAGGGAAGTACCAGTCGGGGCAAATAGGTGATGTAAAATAACAATTTAAGAGGCAGGACCCAACTAATCATTAGAGTAATGAAATCATTTTTAAGATTCAGGATTTGGGCTAATTTCTGATGGGTTTTCTTTATCTATCATAATTTCTTTGATTTAATAAGACGTTAACCCATCTTTACTCTACTTCATTAGAATTTAATATTGGCCACATTTTCTTTATTTTCTTTTAATTTTTTGTACTAGTTAGTATTAAAGTTTTCTTGAAAGCTAAAGATCCACCCACTTTCCATGTGAAATATATAACCACACAAAGAAGAAGAATGAGGATTGACCCAACTCTAGATTTGCCAAGAAGAAATAATCTGAAATTTTTGGTGTTTTATTATAATTTATATATTCCAATATATTAATTCCAATTAGATACTTTTTTCCTTTTTCTTCTTTTAATGATTCAATTTTCTTTTTCATTTTTAATTTTATTTTATTGTGTTCATGTGAATTCTTTTTTAATATCATATCTATAATTTTTATTTTTTTTTTAACTTATGAAATATTCTTATACTATAAAAAGTAAAAGATTGATTTTCACTCACACTTTATAATTGATTTTAATCTAAAAAAATTTAATTTTATAAAAATTAAAATACGAAACCTCTAGTTATGGATCGTTTTCGCTTATAAATTTAATAGGGTTTTACACCTATTTGGATATCCATAATTATGAATTAAAACTAATGGTTATTTTTGTTTTATTATGATTGCCCGGTTAATGGTCAGCTTTGACCGAGCCGAAAACAAACATTTGCTTTCCCACATTATTTATACAGTTCATGTATAAAAATTATAGATCATATATTTTTAATTTTTTAATTTTTTTACCTTTTTTACTTTTTTACTTTTTTAATTTTTAATTTTTTAATTTTTTTTAATTTTAAACCAAATAATCTGACTTACTTTAATTGTCAACATGAATTTACTTAATAAATTTTATTTTTTAAAAAAATTCAATTATAAATAATTTTTGAATTAATAAAAAATAATTTCTAAATTTACAAATTTAATATAAACAAGTTATTGAAATTGTTTACAAAATAAAATAATTAATATCAATTAATTTATAAATTTATTTAAAAATATCTTGAATAAATATAGACATATAAAAAACATATATAAAAAATAATTCAGATAATATTAAATAATTAAATTCAAAAATAAATTAAGTAGGGGAAAAATTAAAAATTAAAAAGTTAAAAGTTAAAAATTAAAAATTAAAAGTACCCTTAAACATTAAAAATTTAAAATTTAAATATTTAAAATTCAAAAATTCAAAATTTCAAAATTAAAAATTAAAAATCAACGTGAGCTCTAATGAGTACATATTTGCCACATCAGCGCCATTAACAACATTAGCCACATGAATTCTAAAATGCTAATGAAATAAATCTTATACCCTGTTTTGTCAAAAAAAAATCCATAAATTTCGAAGTGAAAATAATTCAAATCACAAGTTATTTTTTTATATTTTACCATAAATATTTCAACCAATGGCTAATAATTACTATTAGGGATGACATTAGTTCGGTTTGATCGGTTTAAAATGTTGTTATCAAACTAAATCAATATTTTCGATTTAAAATTTTTTTAAACCAAAATAAACCATTATTATAATCAAATCATCTGTTTGAATTCAATTTGATTTAGTTTGATCACTTTTGGTTTATCAATTTCAATTCAAAAATATTTTTTATAAATCGTCAATATTTTATTATAAATTTGAGAAAAAACTGATAAAATATTGATGATAAAAAAATTCAAAAATAGTTTAATATACAATACAAAATTTATCTATTCCATTAATTAATAATCCCCAAACTTATAATTTTTTCTCAAGAATCAAGCTCTTTTTTTAGTTAATTTTCATAAATGATATTTTTTAAAAATTTTAAATTAATATTAGTTTAAAAAATATGTGATTGTATATAAAATAAAATCAAATATATTTAATAATAATAATATATATATATATATATATATAATTTAGTTCGGTTTGATTTGAAACCGATAAAAGTTTAAATTGCAAACTAAATTGAATTTTAAATTTGCTCTATTTTTCAAACCAAACTAAACCAAATAGTTTATAAAATCATCAAATTCGATTTAATTTAATTGATTTAGTTTGGTTGATTTAATTTTCACTTCTAATTACTATAAGTTCTTAAATTTTTTTATAAAGAAAAAAAAAAGAACATTTTGTTGCTCAAGTGTATTATTAACTATAATAAAACGTTTATAAATTAATACTCGATAAATTAATAATTTTTATTATATAATTTTAATTTAAATTAATATTGATTAATTAATAAAATTTATGAGCCTTGAATATGAAGAGATTTTACTGTATCGTTGACAAAGAGAAAAAGTGAGTTGGAAAAGCTCAAAGAGTAGGTGGTCAAAGTTCTTTTGATTCGATGTGCAATACTTGGTGGAAATTTGACCAAAACAAATAAATAGTTAAAGACTTTTTCAAAGTATTTGTTAAAGACTTGAGTGTTTCGGAGCATGAGATAATGATATGCAATGATGGGTGGCGGCCAACATCTTTTTCATTTGAGGTGGGGATTAGAGAGGATGCAAGAAATGATATCCAATGGATCTTCAATTAATTGATAGTGGTACTAGTATGTGGAATAGCTCTTTAGTACGGCAGGTTGTGTCTGAGCTAAGTGCTTCTATAGTGTTATTTATCCCTTTGTCCTTAGTTAATAAGGTAGATGAGCACATATGGCATGGCACTAGTTCAGGAATATGAATGCAGCAGGGCTGTAATTCTCTCCATTCATTGAGCTACCTTCGATTTCCTTAAGGTGCTCTTCTCTTTATTCGTATGATAAGTATATGTAGGAGTAGAACCTCTTTTTCTTTTGGAACATAAAGAGCAAGAGGAGAAATAAATCTGATGTTTCTTTCCATTTATAAAGTTAGGGGGGGAAAAAAGCAAAATACTAATAAAATCTAGAACAAAATATAAAAGAAAAAAACAAATCCATTAAAATATAAAACGAAAATAATACATTCATTAAACAATTAAATGAAAAAAATGATTATTCGTATCAAAATTAGTTAAAAATAAAATATTAATGTATAGAAAAAAAATTTAAGAAATAATTATACCTCTTTCAAGATAAATAGAGAAAAATACGGTAAACAAAATTTATATAATTTATGTTAATAAATAAACTTTTTGAGTTTTATTAGATTTTGAATATATGTTAAATTAGAATTCTAAAATCTAATGAGATTAAAAAAGAGGGAAAATTCTATTATAAAAAAGGCGAATACTTTTTTTTATTATTAATTATTGTGATTATTATTGGATAGTTGACACAAATAATAAAAATATTTGTGATAGTATTTTTAGTTGTAATATATTATGAATTTAATGACAACTTAATTTTATATGATTTAAAGTAAAAATAATTTAAAATTATATTTAAGTTAATTTGTGATGTGTTATAATTTTATGTGACAAAAAAAATATTATTAAAAAAATATTAGGTGACAAAAATAAATAATTATAACAAAAAATGATATTAGCAATATGTTATTTTAATAGTTTGTCTCACTTTTTTTTAATAATTTTAATGATAATAAAATTATTATCACAAAATACATAATTTTTGTATTGATTACACAGCCAGGTCTGCTTATCTAAGCTCGGTTTTTAGCTTCTGAAATTAATGTGCCATGTCAAGTAGTGGGTGAGTTTCCTTGGAAGTCTATTTGAAAGCTTGGTGGAAGAACTTAGTTCATAGACTTCCAAATATTGATCCTAGTTGTCTGATTTGTTTACGACAAGAAGAGTCTATTGAGCATTTGTTTATTGAATGTGCAGTAGCTCAGCAAATTTGGTATGCTTCCATTTTTCATTTGAGATCAATTAATATTCCTCACCACAATTTTCGTTCATGGTGGGCTTTAATGGTTTCAACTCTGTCTTCTACCCATAGTGTTACTGCTAAGGTTGAAGTGGTTGTGTATTTCTTGAGGCGTTTATGGAAGGTGAGAAATGATGTGGTTTTTAATGACAAGCATTAGTCTGCTGCTGAAATAATTTCAAAAGCAATGCAACAGCTGGAGTTTCGCTCTGCTCAAGTTTCGGTTGCTGCGACAATGTCTTATGGTGTCAAGGATCTTCTCTTGGAATTCAATAGTGGTCTCCTCCAATTGCAGGGATGACTAAAGCAAATTTTAATGTGACAATTAGAGTGGTTTGTCAAATAGATAAACTGTGAGTGATTGTCACATCCAAAACTAGAGATGTGATGGTCTTGAATATGTGTAGGTTTAAGATCATTAAAAATCCGTAAAACACATTAACTTGTCCTATAATAATAACAAAACAATATCTATAGTGATCCACAAGTTCAAATCACAATCAACCAGTAATATAATCATTTAAAATATATTCAATTTATTCACTGTTGTCCAATGTGATGATGAAAATGATTGTAATGCTGACATTGTCTATAGTGATATAATTAGCCTTTTTGTTGGGTGTTCAATGTGTAATTTTGATTTTGTTCTAAGAGATGTTAACTGAGTTGCCTATTTGGTGGAAAAAAAGGCATTTACTAACAATTTTGTTTTTTACCATATGGATTATTGAATTTGGCTTCAGAACATACTCATTCAACAGGCCAATAGTTCTTTTGAATATTTTTTGGATGATTTGAAATCAACCTATTTATCTATCTTTGGCACACAAAAAAAGACTAATTATATTTGTCCTTTCATTTCTTATTCAACAACATTAAATAATGGTGCTCTTAGTAATTTATATTTATTAATAATAATGAATATTAAAATAAGAGTATATTAGAAAATTAATAAATTAATTATATTTTTATATAAGAAATTAGACTATAATTAGGACCAATGAAAAAGAAAAGTAAAATTATCTTTTAGGGATGAAGGAATTATCACATTTTTATTAGTAGCATTATTTTTAAGTTATTTATTCATTATTAATATTTAATTTTGACTTAAAATATTTACGATAATAAAAGTCTATTTGGCAACCAAAAAAAGATGAATTGGTTATTTTTTAAAAATTTATGGGCAAATAAAAATATTAATGAAAAAAAAAAAGAGAAAATGAGACACAAAATTTTATAGTTGTTCGGCCAACTCTTTGCCAATATCCACTCCTCAATATCACACTTAAATATTTCATTATAATCTTTTTATGAGTACAATATCAAATTCAAGTGTTTATGCTCACTCTTAAACCTTACAAGTGTTTTCACAAGTCTCACAGTCAAACCTTACAAGTATTTTCACAAGACTTACACTTAAACCTTTATAAGTGTTTTCCTAAATCTCCTTTTAATTTTTTTCAAGCTCTCAATAATTAATAAGTTTTAACAATCTCAAAGATTTTACAATAAATAGCTCATAATTATTGCTTTACAGATTTACAGCTCTTTAAGCCATAAATAAGAATGATTTGGTGCAATAGCTTAATGAATGCTTCACAATGGTTGTTCTCTTATATTTAAGCTTTCCACCAACTTATATTTATACCCCAACAAGAAATATAGTTATTTTTCCCTATTAAATACTCATTAATGCATTTCACAGCTTTTCCAATGGCTAGATTTTTTGTCTTCTTATGCCGATTCTCTCCCGCGACTTGTCTGATATTGATAAACTTCACAACAGCTACTTGACATTCGTGGCTGTGAACTTCTTTGAGTCGCACCTAAGACTTTCTGAGTCGCGCTCGCGAATACCACTCAACTGAGGACTGAAGCTACTGTCTCTCTGAGGTCTTCTTAGTAGCGCCTGCTACTTTTCAATCGCAGCTGCGACTTTTGCCTCTAACCTTCTTACCATTTTGGTTCTTTTACTAGCCCGTATGACACCTTAGTAACAGCTACGAAGCACTTTGGTAGTGGCTGCTACGAAATATTTGCGTCTGCAAATATTGCCCTGTTCTATACTTAGGCTTCTAGACCTTATGGAGTCATTAGTGCTTGTGACTTTCCTGTAGCGTCCGTGAATAATCTACCGCCTTGGACCTAAACTTCTGGATTTCTTAGTCGCGGTTGTAACTGATTATTCGCACCTGCGACTGCCTTTGGTCATGGCTGCTACTGCCTAGTAGCGCCCGTTACTTCTGTAATTTCTGCAACTTGAATTTTGATGATTTGTCTTATGCACTTTTCAAGAAATGTTTTCCCTTAGCATATGCACTTCATGGCTTCACATTGAATTTTGTCACTGAAGTCTTTCACTTAATCCTATGATTTCTCATGTCTTAACCAATTCAAATAAAATTATTAGTATAATTAACACATTGATATATTTTGTTATCATCAAAATCAATATCAAATACATTGGGGTCTAACAATCTCCCCATTTTTTATGATAACAAAACCATATATACAAGTGTTTAAGAGAAAAACAAAATAATTCATGAATATAAGCTCAATTAATTAAATATAAATACTTGTATATATAAACTTCTCCCACTTTTTGATATCATTAAAAAGATTTTACTCTCCCATTTGAAAAAGAATAGCTCAATATATTATGGAGTTCAAATTATTTCTCCTCCTTTTTCAAGCATTTCTCCCCTTAATAAATTAAAAAATGTTTAAAGGCTGCTCAAAGGATCATCAAAGTAAATTTGCACAAAAAGATATTATCAAAACACATATAAGCAATCAAACATGACATCAATCAGTTCATAACATATGATAATAAATATGAAATCAGTAGCATACCAACCATTTAAATTGCAAAAGGGGCAATATATGATACTTTTTTACCTCCCATGCTCTTTTCTATTTTGGTTTTCTACCATTGCTTAATTGGTAGTGCCTTCTATTATTTAAGCTCTTTAAATTGTTGAATGCTTCATAACCTTTGGCTCAAGGTCTATATATCATTCCGTTTATATATGCTCTATATGCATAGGCTTTGTTTACACCATTATTCAATGCACCATTTCTCTTATATGGAAGTTGATAGACCATTTTTGTTCCATCATTCTTCTTCAAAATTTTCTGTATAGAAGAAATAGAAGAATGCATTTTTGGTACCCTTTTTCCTTTGGGTCATTTTGGATTAGCATTAAGAGCATTCAAATCAATATATCCTAGAAGCAATTTTCTAACATAAAATCTATAGTTTATGTGACTAAATCTACCACAATAATGTCACCTCATATTATGATGAAAATCATTTCTTGGCCTAAATTGAGGTTTAGGTTTATAGTTAGGTATTGGTCTAGTGTAAGCATATGAAAGTCTTTTTTGACCCCATGCCTTAAGCATGTCATTCTTAGGTTTCATGTCCTTGGGTGGAGGCACATAAGGCATATGTGAAGTGGAGTTAGATGTCTTAACAAAAGTGGTCTTATAGGTGGATGACTCACCACCTTCACTATATCCAAGCCCAAACTTAATAGTTCGACACCTTTGAGATTCAAGGATTTCATCTAACTTGTCTTTGCCTTTGTAAGGTTTAGACATAGACTCATCATGTGAAGCTACTTTAGCCTTTAAGGCTTCATTTTCCTTCCTAATCTCATTGAATTCATGAGTCTTTTGAGTTAAATGAAGGATAGTCTTCTCCAATTCAATTTTGGAAGCATTTAAAGTAACTAGGCTTCATTTTCCTTCCTAATCTCATTGAATTCATGAGTCTTTTTAGTTAAATGAAGGATAGTCTTCTCCAATTCAATTTTGGAAGCATTTAAAGTAACTATCTCGTTTACATAACTATCACATGCATCCACAATTTTATATTGTTTTCAAATTATCATATTTACTTTGAAATTTATGATATTTTGAAAACAATGATTCCATCATTTGCAAAGCATCATCATCATTAGTGAAATTTGAATTACTTACCTAACTTGAAAAAGTGTCCTCATGAATTTTCAAGAAGCATAGGTTAGCAACCTCATCCTTGCTAGCTTAATCATCATCATCCGAGTCACTTAAATCATCCCAAGGCTGCCAAAGCTTTCTTCTTGAAATTCTTCTTGTTTTTCAACTTTGGAAATTCAGATTTAATGTGATCATACTTGTTACGTTCGAAGAACTTCACTTGGTTGCTTCTTTGGTTGTCTTGCTTCCCATATGACTTCTTGTTTTCAAGGATTAAATTTCTTATTTTTATTGTGAGCATATCCATGTCTTTATCATCATCATCCTTGTTACTTCCACTTGTAGATGTCTCTTTTGAAGCAATGAAAACCAACCTCTTGTTTTTTTTTTCAATTTTTCCTTGAGACAATCTCATGAGTAAATAATTTACCCATCAAATTATCAATTGGAAAAACACTTATGTTGTTAGCTTCCTTTATGGAAGCGACTATTGCTTCCCAATTTTTCTTTTAGAGAGGACTCTTAGAATCTTGTAATTGATGTTTTCAAGGGAATATGTCTTCCCTAACTTTCTAATTTGATTAACAATCATCATGAGGCGATAATACATTTCAGACACCCTCTCATTGGGGTACATTTAGAGTAATTCATACTCATGAATAAGAATTTGAATCTTTTTGCCTTCTACTTTATTTATGCCTTCATGAGTATTTTTTAAAGTATCCCATATTTATTTGGCTAAAATACAATGAAAGATTTTTTCATATTCTTCTCTACTTAATGCATAATAGAGTAGAGAATGTGCATTATTTTTTGGTTTCTCCTATTGGATTTTTTCTTAGAAACCTCACGCTCTTCTTCAACAAAATTTCATAAATCAATGCTATCTCTATCCATGAATATTTCCACATAATTTTTTCAATATGGATAGTCGATGCCATCAAAATAAGATGGTCTTATGATGGAACCTTCTTCAACAATATCTGCTCCTTGAGTTACCATGATTTTTGTTCCACGATGGTTAAATCCTTGATAATAGTAGAAACAAAACTCTTATACCAAATGAAAGTCCCTTTATAACTAAAAGGGAGTGAATTGGTTGGTGTTTAAAAATTTATAGGCAAATAAAAATATTGATGAAGAAAGATAAGAGAAAATGAAACATAATATTTTATAGTGGTTCAGCCAACTCTTTACCTACATCAACTCCTCAAGATCACACTTGAATATTTCACTATGATCTTTTTGCGGGTGCAAGATCAAACTTAAGTGTTTATACTCACACTTAAATCTTATAAGTGTTTTCACAAGTCTCACACTCAAACCTTACAAGTATTTTCACAAAGCTCATACTCAAACCTTTACAAGTATTTTCCTAAGACTCACACTCAAACTCTTAAGAAATATAAGAGATGAAAAGAAGAAAATCCCCTTTTAATCTTTTCCAAACTCTCAATAATCAATGAATCTTAACAATTTCAAAGATTTTATAACAAATAACTCACAATTATTACTTTACAGATTTTCAGCTTTTTAGGCCATAAATATAAATGATTTGGTGCAATAACTTAATAAATGTTTCATAATGGTTGTTCTCTTATATTTAAACTTTTCACCAACTCATATTTATACCCCAACAAGAAATAGAGTTATTTTTCCCTATTAAATGTTCATTAATGTATTTCACAGCTTTTCTAAAGGCTAGATTTTTTGTCTTCTTCTGCCGATTCGCTCCCGCGACTTGTCTGACATTGATAAACTTCATAGCAGCTACTTTTCATTCACAGTTGTGAACTTTTTCGAGTCGCGCTCACGAATACCACTCAACTGAGGACTGAAGCTACTGTCTCTCTAAGTTTTTCTAAATAGCGCCTGCCACTTTCACCTCTAACCTTCTGACCATTTTGGTTTCCTTACTCACCCCCTATCACACCTTGGTAATAGCTGTGAGGCACTTTGATAGTGATTGCTACAAAATATTTAGACCTTCTAGAGTCCTTAGTCTAGCCTGTGACTTTCTCGTAGCATCCACGAATAATCTGTTGCATTGGACCTAAACTTTTGGATTTCTTAGTTGCAGTTGTGATTGATTATTCGCTCCTGCGATTGCATTTAGTTGCGACTGCTACTGTCTAGTAGCACCCGCTACTTTTACAATTTCTGCAACTTGATTTCTGGTGATTTGCTTTATGCATTTTTCAAGAAATGTTTCCCTTAGCATATGTAATTTATGGCTTCACATTGAATTTTATCATTAAAATTCTTCAAATGTATTAATCCTATGATTTAAGATAATCATAATTTATTATGTTTTAACTAACTCAAACAAAATTATTAACATAATTAACATATTGATATATTTTGTTATTATTAAAATCAACAGCAAACACAATGGTCCAACATATAAAATATAAAATTTATTATTAATTTTATATTTTCAAAGCAAATATTATTTTACTATTTTTAATATAAAATTCTAATACAATAAACTAACATAAAAAAATAAAAGTCAATCATATATTTAAAATGTATTTTAAAAAAGATAATGCTTTTTTAATTTATTTTTCAAAAAAAAAAAATTATTTATATAGTTCCAAGAGATAAAAATCTTTTTTTATATATATTTTAAAACATTTTTATTATTTACATAACTTCATATATTATCTTTATTATAAATTATTAATTATTAGTATAAAATAACGTGTAAACATTTAAATTATTAAATCATATATATATATATAATGATTTACCAAAATTCTTTAATTCCAAATCAACTCATGTCGTATAGATTCTAGATAGTCAATTTAAATAAAAAATTCTTCTAATTTCTGATTCGAATTCACCGGATATAAATATTATATTCAATATTCAACCACCACCATAGATTCTTGTTGAAAATTTGTCATCACCCATTAATGTTTATTATATAATTCCAAGATTTATATTAATCCTTTCCATCGTGATGACTTAGTCTTACATTTTTAATTTTATGGTAAGATTATTTCAACTTGGTTTAACACTAGTCAGTTTTAAATAGTTTTAGCCTATTTGATAATTTAGGAGTTAAAATTAGAATTAAATTATAAAATTATAAATAAGTTATATTTTATATATTATGATAATTTTTAATTATATGTAATTAAATTTTTAAATTTATATATTAAATATATTAATAAAACTAACTATACATTAAAATAATTTTAAATAAAAATAAAAAAATATATTTTTTATTTAATAATAAATATTTTAGTAATTATTTTAATTTTTAATGACATAATTATATAAACTAACTTTTAAATTCAAATGCTATAAATTTTAGTTTCTATCTAAAAAGTACCCTTTAGTCATAAATTTTAAAAATTAGTAACGACCAATCTTGAATTTTCCTTTTACCAAATACAATGTATCAACAATTGAGTACTATTCTAATTATAAGTTCTCATTATTTGGAGGAATCTTCCTAGAATCTTGCTAGTCTTCTCCTTTATGATATTTGTGATGTTTCTTACCCTAAATATTATTAATGTAATTTTATTTCGCTTCCCTTGTTCATGAAAAATAAAAATTAGTAGTTATGAGTGTGTTGCGCAATGATTAAAAATAGCATTAATATTATTATTGTATTTTCATTTTTTTTTTTAATTATTAGATCAAATATCAATCCTGAATATAATAATAGAATTTCATGTGTTATAATATAATATATTTGAACATACTACTAAAAAGGAAGAAATAGTAATATTATTTAGAAAATAAATTACAACAAAATTATATGATAGAAATGCATTCGTTCACTTTAAAAATTTTATAATTAATAAAAATTAAAATGACAATAAAAGTTTCTTTTACATAATTAATACATAATGAAAACTTTCTTTTGACTTTACAAAATTATATATACATTAGTAGAATAATTTACATACATATGTATATTGATAAACTTACGAGACAATTTTTATATTATAAAAAATATAAAATTAATTTTCGCTCGTATTTAATAACTGGAACGGATATATGATGGGAATATATAAGTTTTATCTCAATTTAAAACTTGAGATTGTGGATTAATTTAGAGTCAAGCGGTAGATGTTGTGGCGTTTAAAACCTGGCAAAAGACTTGGTTTTGCTTTGGACCATTCAACCATCTTACTATAAATGAGTTTAATTTTCTTTGAAATATCGTTTTTTCTTTTCAGCTTAACATTTGGTTTTAATTAATTTGGTTATTATTATCTCCGTTCACTCAACTTCTCTTCCTCCTTCTCCTTCTCCTCCTCCTCCTCCTCCTTTAATTATGATTTCCTATTTAATCTTCTTGCTAACAGTCACTCATGTCACTTCTTTATCATTCAATTTCAAAAGCTTTGATCCAAGTAACTATAGCATCAAATATGAAGGAAATGCCTCTGCTTTAGACTCTATAATCCAACTTACTCCAAATCAGCCTTTTCAAACTGGCCATGCTACATACAAAGAACTGATGCAACTATGGGACAATTCCTCGGGAATTCTTGCTGATTTCACTACAAATTTCTCTTTCTCCGTCGATGCACAGAACACAGCTCCTCACGCAGATGGGTTTGCATTTTTTATGGCCCCGCCGCAGTATAGAATGCCTGAAAAACAACAGGGCAGTGGTCTTGGACTTGCAAGTGAAAACCTGACATTAAATTCAACAGCAAACCCATTTGTGGCTATCGAATTTGATACATTTTACAATCAAGTTTGGGATGACAAGAGAGATGATCATGTAGGTATTAATATCAATTCTTTAAAATCTTCAGAGAGTGTGGTATGGTTTAGTAGTGTTATGGATGGGAGAATAATGGATGCAAGAATTAGTTATTATTCTAGTTTCAAGAATCTCTGTGTTTATTTTACACAATTTGTTGAAAATTTCACTGCTGAACAGAATTTGTGTTATCAAGTTGATTTGAAAAATTATTTACCTGAATCGGTTATTTTAGGATTCTCTGCTGCAACAGGGACGTACTCTGAATTTCATAGAATCCATTCTTGGTCTTTTGAGTCTAATTTTAAAACCCGTCAAAATACCGCCAATCTTTCTCCCCCATCAACATCTAATCCCATTTCTCCAAGAAAAGGAAAAAACAGGTCAGGACTAGTCGTTTGGGTGGTAGTCGGGGCGGTCATTGGAGCTATTATTTTGGTATTGGTTGGCCTTGGTTGGTTCTGGCATTACAACAACAAGAAAAACAGTAGAAGGGACAGAGAATTTTATCCATATAATCCAACTATAGATGGTGATTCATTTACTACACAATCCCAAGACAATGAATTTGAAAAAGTGACTGGACCCAAGAACATCCCATATGAAGTTTTGGTTTGTGCAACTAATAATTTTGACGAAAAAGAAAAGCTTGGAGAAGGAGGATTTGGTTCTGTTTTCAAAGGTTATTTAAAAGATCTGGGCATTTTTGTAGCTGTTAAGAGAATATCAGAGAGTTCAATTCAAGGAATTTCAGAGTACGCAGCGGAGGTAATGATCCTGAGACAACTCAGGCACAGGAATTTAGTACTATTAATTGGTTGGTGCCATGAAAAAAAGGAAATCATACTTGTTTATGAGTGGTTACCTAATCGTAGTCTAGATTTTCATCTTTTTAACAAAGAAAAGTTGTTGAAATGGGAACATAGATATAAAATTGCCAAGGGCTTAGCTTGTGGATTGCATTACCTGCACGAAGGATGGAGACAATGTGTTCTACATAGAGATATCAAGTCAAGTAATGTAATGTTGGATTCAGATTTTAATCCTATGCTTGGAGATTTTGGGTTGGCTAGGATCATAGACCATGATGCCAGGTCTCAGACATTACTAGGTGGGAGTTATGGATACATAGCTCCTGAATGTCATGAGACAGGCAAGTCTAGCAAAGAGTCTGATGTCTTCAGCTTTGGTGTTGTGGCCTTGGAGATTGCTTGTGGAAGAAAACCTTTTGTTCAAAGGGTTGATGGCAGCCAGGTAACTAAATAAATACTGCAAATTAGGTGTAAATGAATTGAATTATTTATGACTTACTCGCAATCTTTAATTTAATTCAATTTTAATTGAGTGAAGTTCTAATTCGAGTAATTTAAATAATGAGTCTAAGTCAAGCTGAAATTATTTTCGTATAATTTATTAGTCTAGTATATAATATTTTAAAATATTAATTTTATATAATATTTAGATAATAATTTATTCAAATTTCAATTTTAATTTATTCAAATTTATTCAACTATTATTCCCAGTCTCATAAATAATTTTACCAAATTTTAATATTAATCTAGTTAAACCAAGTAAAAATTGAGTTTTTTCAAGTTTCTCATCAAATAAGATTCTAGTTAGCATGAAAAATAAAATTTTATTGAATTCCGATTAAGTTTCGAGTTTTAAATCATTTAATTGAATTAAATTTAAGTAATATAATGTATTGATCCCATCCAGCTCGATTACAACCCTCAATATCTTAGCACTTATGCAAAATAATTTACAATAGTTATATATTATATTACAATCCTTATACGAAATTTTACAAATCAACCCTAAATTATTACTCTGTAATTACCAGGTACATATAGTGAGGTGGGTTTGGGATTTGTATGAAGATGGGCAGCTTCTGAAAGCAGCTGATGAGAAACTACATGGGAATTTCACAAAGAAAGAGATGGAATGCTTGATTATTGTTGGCCTTTGGTGTGCTCACCCAGATTTTTCATTTCGTCCTTCAATCAGGGAAGCCATTAGTGTGCTAAATTTTGATGTAGAGCTTCCAGACCTTCTATCAAAATTGCCTAGGCCAACACATTGTCTTCCTCTTCCCAAACAAGGATTCTCAATATCATCTTCTGTTATTCCAGAACAGCGCCAATCCAAAATTGATTCTTCTAAGTTAACATCTCCTGCTTCCCCTCTCATTTTGCATAGTGTTTGAATAAAAACACAAATATATATATATAAAGGGGTGATTCTCAGGAATTTTCATCTAAGCTTTGTATCTTTTTTTTTTCTTTGAACTGAAGCTTTGTATCTTGTTCGTGCATATGTTGAATTTACACTCCTTGATTGAACTTATTTTACTGTTTTATTTGAAATTACATGTTCTGTTCAAGTACTGAACCAATTCCAATTTGTTAGTTCTCAAATAAAATGATACCTAATTATCGTAACCTCTTCATATATATATATATATATATATATACATAGATCTATATAAAGATTATGACATTTTCACATGAATTTTGTGAAAAATTTCCAATAAGTAACTTATTGATTTCATATAATGATTATTAAGGATGAAACATACACTATATATATGGGCTTTGGCTCAATGGTATTGGGGTCGTCTACCAGACTATAAAGTTGCGATTTTGAACTTCAATTAGAATATAATTAACTAAAAAAAGTGACTAAGAAGGAAACATAATCTATATAATCACTCCATCAGAGGGCTTCCAGGAACTAGCAAGTTGAAGAACGAGGTACGTCATCAGGATTTTGTACCTAGTTCCTCAGAGTATACAGCTCGGCCTATGCTATCAGACTGGTTAGTATCAGCTTGGTTTGTAGACAGTGATAGGCATAGACGGACACACTAAGAGCCAAAGGGGCACATGCCCCCTTTAAATTTTGATTTTTTTATTTTTTATTTTTTTAAAAAATTGTAATTTTTTAATATTTAATTTAATTGCTTTCATTTTTTAACTGCGTTTGCCCATTTATTTGCTTAGATCATTTTAAATGGTTCTAATTATAAAGCTAATATTTTTTTGAATATTTTTTCTCTGCTAATGTGTAGATTCTCTAGTAATCATTTGCTTTGATGTGAATACCATTTTCTTAGAATCAGCTTTATATAGGTAATAGATATATTGTTACTAAGTTATTCATTTTATTTTTATGAAAACCTACTATAATTAATTGCTAATTTCCTTCTCTTTCTATGATTACAATAAATTTACATGTTAGTAAATTTTTCTTAATAACTTAGCTTATTCTGAAATATAATTTCTTTTTCTTTTCTTCTTATTTTTCCTTTACAATTTTTTTTCTTATTACTTTTTGATTTCTAACTTTAATGAACGTATTTAACTTATCATTTTTTATGCAGATAACAATAATAATTAAGTCATGAAACATGAGTGAGCCTTCTAGATTTTGAACCATTTTAACAATTTTTTTTTCTAACGAAAAACAATATATCAAATTGTAAATATTTATTTGTTCATAAAGTATTTTTCATCAATTAATTTTCTTATTAAATTATTTTCAGTTTTGTGATTTGTATGTCCAATAATATGTTTATTTCATGCATATATATATATATATATATTATTTATTAAACTCTTCTTCTTCTTTTTTTGTTTGGTTGAAAATCATATTTATGTTTGCTAGTCAACTATGCAACAATGTCAAGTTTTAGAATGATAACTAATGGGTAGCATATACACTTTCTAATTTAATACTAGCTCTACAATCATTCTGAAACAATATAAAAGTAAAAGAATCTTCTAGCAAATAATTTTTGTGCTCATCCTTTCATTAATTTATACATCCGTCCCTGGAGATAGGATTCCATTTGAGATAATGTATCACCAATTAAGTCCAAGTATTGTTTACTTGAGAAATCGGAGTAATCGAATGATATTGCATATAGCAAAGGGAGATGAGCAAACAAGAAAATCAAGAAAAACAGAGAAAACAAGAAAGGATGGTTCTCTCCATTACGAAAATTCAAGATTCTTAATGAGGCAATAGACATAGTTAGACTTCTAATTTTGAGTGTTTTAGCAAGTTATACTTCCAAAATTGAATGGAAACTTGAATGTTTGTTCTGCAATTAGTATTTGATATATAGAATTAACAAAATTTTATCCGCTAATGTATGAACACTCATTAATTGATAAGTCTTGTCATACGAAAAAAAAATTATTAAATAAATTTAGTCCATCATATAAAATTATAGACTAATCAATAGTAATCTGACATATCAATTTATAATTATCTTATTAAATGAATATAATAATTAACTACTTAAATTATGAGGTATTTATTATAATCAACACGCTAATATATCAAATCACTGTTGATTGATCCATAATATAATATGATAAACTAAATTCACCTAAAAACTTCTAGTCAAATGGTGTATTTGACTCTGAAACGGATATAATCATTGCGCTTGTCATAATAGTAAGAGTCACTGGACAATCTAAATACTATAAATGAGCATTTTTATCACCGAAACACATGCCATACAAATACGACACAGCATAATAAGTGTTTCGATAAACAAACACAAGATTTTTAGAGTAATTGTTATTTTATTAAAATTTGAATATGTCTCTAAACAGTAAATGAGAGGCTTATATATGTCTTAAAACCCTAATTCCACAAAAGGAAATAAAGTAGAAATAATAGTAACAGATTACAATTATAAAAAATAAGGTTCAAAACTAAAAATGGCCAGGTTGTGGCCTAAATAATTGAATGTGGAGTTTAAAAAGAGCTTATCAGGACTTGGTGAGATAAATGTCATAAAACTTGAAAATAAATATTTTCTGTTACATAAAATGAATCCTACAGTTCATCCCGAATTAAAAGTTACTGTCCATTTTTCATTATCAACAAAATTCACTATTTGAACCCATTTGAGTTTCTACTTATTTAAACGCATGAACTCAAGCCAACTTCCTGCACATCAAAATATGTATATTTTGTGTTCAATTATGTTCTTATTTAGATTTCAATACTCAATGTTAACATGAAGACAGATATTCCTTATTGCTTGTTATCAGACAATCAATCAACCACAAATCTCATGTAATGAAATTAGTTTGCATTTATCAATTAACTATTCCGTAATGAACAAAAAAAATATATATAATTAAGACCAATTAGTTAGATTGCCTTCATAATCTCCCCTGCTTTGATACAATGGTTTTATGAAGAGTAAGAAGAGGTGTATTATAATCATTCACATGCTTGGCCTCCAAGCTCAAAAGGTATATAAAATTAAAATAAAATAATTTTTTCAATCATTCAATAGCTTATTATTTAATCAATAGCTTATTAGTGGATGAGAAATAATTTAATATATCAAACAGGATGCCGGAAATGAAGCACTCTTTTCATTAAGTAATGATTTGTCTGTTGAATTTTTCACTAAAAATGATAATCAGTCCAATAGACGCATACATGGAGTTTAACGTTTTCTCTAAAGAGAAATCTGTGAATTTCTTCTTTCTCATTCTTTCACTAACGAAATGATAATTTATATTACTCTACAATTACTCAATATGTCATTATAGTGAATCATATCAATCAACTATTTGGAAATAATAAAATGACACACAGTATAGAAATTTCAAGTTCAAATTGATATTTTTAATCCATTTATATTTGGATAGCTAATTATTTCAAATAGTTGAATATTTATAATTTATCATTATATCTATATTTTATATTTTAACATTTGAAATTCAAATTCAAATTTCTAATAATTTTAAATGACTATTTATTCAAATGTGTATAAAAAATATCTCACACAATAAATAATATAATGAACAGAAAATCAAATTTTAACTTAATTCAATGTAAATCTATTTCACAAAATAAATCTACTAATAAATTAACAAATATAACAACTAAATTATTAAAAAAAAAAAACACTCTACCCATGCACTTTATGTTACACCATACTAACTTACCTTCTCTAAGCCTCTACTCCAATATCTATAATTAATCAACCTCACTATTCTATATATAGACTTCCAGTCTAAATATAAATTCAACTTAAATGCTATTTTATTCATCTAAATCCAATTTTAACTTTGACAGAACTTTAAATACAAAACTTCATTATTAAATAAAACCTTTTCTAACTTGGAATTTGTATCAAATTCTAATGATTTCCATCGAATTTCATCAAATCTTTAAATTCTCTAATTAATCTTTGAATTGCATCTTTTTTTATAGATGTCACCATAAATGCACTTTTCTTTTTCAGTTCATTACAAGCTCCACCATGCACTACAACATCAACAATTGTGTTATCAACTAACCTGTAAAGATTTTTTCTTCCAAACTTATCACCCTTCATAATCATAAGAGCGTCTCGGCTAACTATCATGACTCCTCTTTGCATAGAACATTTATATTCCGATGAATCCAATTTACCCAAGGAAATTAAATTACTTTTAAACTTAGAAACATATCTCACATTACCAAGTGTTTTGACACTTACATCATACATCTCAATTTTCATTTTGCCAATACCTCCTATTTTCATCTTCTCATTATTGGCTAGTTTCATACATCATCTTTATAATTTTCAATTTTATCAAACTATTTCTTCTTTGAGCAAATATGGAAAAGGCAAGCAGAATCCATCATCAGTCATCAAATAAGGAATCTTTTATATTTTTTCTTTCCATCAACCATATCAATGGTAAGTCTATCAATTTCAAATGTTGGTATGAGCTGTCAAGATAATCATTAGAACCCTTTTTCTAGGGATATGTTTAATCTGTTAAGTTCCTAATTTATAACAGTCCTAATTTATAGTAATTCCAAAAATAGGATCAATCTTCTTGTATAAATATCAGAGCTGTAAACATTGTGAGACATAGAAATATATATACGAAAAGTTCTCCATATCTTTTCTTTGTTCTTCTCTTTCTGCACCATTATTTTCTTCCTTTGGATCATGGTATCAGAGCAGGAAATTACCCGGTGATTATCAACCATGACAGACCCAACTAACCTGCCTGAACAATCGGGAGTTGTCTCTCATCCAAGACATAGAGCAGAGACTGTTCTTGAGAATTTCACAGACAAACTACAAAAGTTATTGACCCAGACTGAAAACCGACCAGCGTCACTTGAATCTTTTACTCAACATATTTCTATCAAATTAGATGGAACCAACTATGGCCTATGGTCTCAGGTTATGGAGATGTTCCTCTCCAGCAAAGGCAAACTAGGGTACATTAATAGGGATCTTCCTTTTCTTGCTACTACAAATTCTGATTTTCAACAATGGAAAACTGAAGATTCCATGGTGAAGAATTGGTTGATTAATTCCATGGATCCATTGCTCATTGGTAATTTTATTCGATTTCCCACTGCCATAGATGTATGGACAGCAATTGCAACAACTTACTTTGATGGATCTGATGCTTCCCAGGTTTATGATTTAAAATGCAAGGTTACTCGGTTAAAACATGCAAGAAGATCTCTTGAACAGTACTATAACGAATTACAAGGTTTGTGGCGGGAGATAGATTTCAGACGCCCCAACCCAATGAAATGCCCTGCAGATATTCGGGCATATAACTCAGCACTCTAGGAAGATCGGGTGTATGCATTTCTTGATGGTCTTGATAATCGTCTTGATAGGGTCAGGGCCGATGAGTTGCAGATGCAGTCTTTTCCCACCATTGAAGAAGCTTATGCTTGTGTTCGTCGTGAAGATGTCTGCCAATCGGTAATGCTGTCTACTTCAGAGTTTGTCTATTATGCTGTCATGGTTTCTAAATCTCATAGAAGAAGCACTACTTTAGCTTCTATACTTTGTATGGTACAACTTGGACGTTTCTTAGATGGTGGTAAGGGTAGTAAGTTCAAGACAAGTTCAGGCATAGGTTGGACTCATTGTGGCAATCCTAAACATACCATAGACACTTGTTTTGAAGTATATGGTTACCCAGATTGTTGGGAGGATTACAAAGCTAAGAAACAAAGCTAGTGAACAGCTTCTCTTTCCATTCATGAACCACTAGTAAAGAGTGAATCTCCAAATCTATATCTTGTTGCTCATGTCACCTCTTCTGGTTCTCCTTCAACCGCCACTAGTGAAGTAATATTGGACATGTTTTTTTGACCACCCACTACAATAGATTTAGCCTTTTTCCGGCGCTTTATCGACGGCGTTTTAGTAAACTGCTAGGAAAAATTTTATTTTTTAAAAAAAGTTAATATTTTTCCGGCGCTTTTATTTATACTGGGGAAAACATACTTTTACCAGCGTTTGGATATGAAGCGCCGGCAAATACATACTTTTGCCGGCGTTTGGATTTGAAGCGCTAGCAAATACATACTTTTGTTGGCACTTTGTTTTAAAGCGCCGAAAAATCCAAAATTCAGAAGAAAAAAAATGAAACTTGAGAGACAGTAGCGAATACCGGGTACCCAGTATTTTTCCACCATACCCGGTAAAAACGTACTTTTATCGGCGTTTGGATATGAAGCGCCGACAAATACATACTTTTGTTGGTGCTTTGTTTTAAAGCGCCGGAAAATCCAAAATTCAGAAGAAAAAAAAAGGTACCCGAGAGACAGTAGCAAATACCGGGTACCCGGTATTTTGCCACCATACCTGGTATTTCACTTGAAAATCAAATATATCACAATTTTGGCTGAAAATTTTCATTTCGCTAGCTGCCTTTTTTTCTTCCTTCCTTCTTTAGCATTAAAGCTTCTGCTTCTTTTTTCTTCCCTCTTTCTCTGGCACTAAAGCTCCTTCTTCTCAAGTTGTTTTGCTCGCTGTTCGGCAATAGCCGCTTGCCATTCGTCGCTCACCCGCTCGTCTTCTCTGTGGTTCTCGCACATCAAGTTCGTTTATTTTTTGTTATTGTTTTGTTATTTTTTTTTTCCACTTAAGATGTATGATGTGTTTGTTTGATTTGAAATTTCTAATCTTATTATCCCCAAATTTCTTCTTAAAATCTCTAATCCTATTATCCCCAAATTTCTTCTTGAAATCCCTAATCCTATTTTCCCCAAATTTTTCTTTCTTCTTGAAATCCCTAATCCTATTTTTCCCCAAATTTTGAATTTATTTGAGATATATGGCAAATAAACTGTGGTGCCATTTTTTGTTTTCGTTTGATAGTTAGTGGCAAATAATAGATAAGTTCTTCAATTATAGGTAAGCAAGTTCCATTTAATTACTAATATTTGTGAAAGAAAATATGCTTTGTGTTTGACTTTTTTTTTTAATGCAAGAATGAAATTGATGGGCCATGAGCACTATTGTATCAGTGTTGTCAAATTTTACTTGTTTGGTTGTAGGAGCATTGAGGACCATCTTCCACTCCACTTCTAGTTTCTCACACTTCCCCACTATATATTTTGCATTGGTTTATTTGTCTAATTATAGGTTTTGGTTTTGGAGATAATA
>CANXYC011612950.1:0-12794 GCA_948193065.1 Aleurites moluccanus
GCTGTCATTTGATGTATATTTTTTGAATCCTGTATTTTGATGCTCATAATCTAGCTGCTCTATGGGGTATGTATGGGATAGTTAGGATATGAACATTTATATGTATGTGAGGATATTATGAGATATGTGATGATCATATGGTATGATATAATGATTGTTACAGCCAATCGCATTAAATTACAGAAAGAATTACAGAATGATAGAATGAATGGTAACTAAGTAAAATTGATAATTAATTGATGGTTATAGATTATACATGTGATACAAGGTTCTACGGGTGCTGATCGCCATTGGCATCTCCCGCATCCTAGGACCATCGCGATCTAAAAATCGATCGTGACAGAAGTGGTATCAGAGCTCTAGGTTACAGGCATTAGAATTTAGGTTATAGATGAATAGTACCTAAATTACAGAGGAATAGTGACTAAGTACAAAATGGGGTAGAATTAAGTAAATCATGGAGCATAGAATTTCCTTTGACGTCTTTTGCTGTTATCGTCTGTTATATGTTATTATTCTGCATTTCTGTCATATTCTGAGTGTGTTTCTATTTTTTTTTTTGACAGATTACAGAGATGTCCAACAATAGGGATAGAGATACTCGAGAGGTAGAGGTTGCCTCTAATGAGTCCTTGGTGAGGGAGATTTCAGTTTCAGAGGGTTCGTCCAGATCTCGACGGACTTCAGAGATTACATAAAGGGGCGACTATCCCTGAAAAGTTAAAATGATGAGGGGGTTGATGGAGTTATGTAGGGATTTAACTGATTTGAAGCAGAAGCGTCACAATGTACTGCCAACACCAGTTCCAACAACAGTGCCCCCACCTGTAGCACCAGAGGCAGTTCCAATTGTACCGGCTCCTGTGCAGCCAGTAGGGGTTCCTAGGGAGCCTGCTGTACAAGGAGGCTGTAGAGTGATTGAGGAGGGTGGTGTATCTATGTTTGGCTTTCTGAAGCTAAACCTACCTAAGTTCAGAGGCGACAGAGGCAGTGATCCTATAGATTTCTTGGAGGAGGTTGAGAAGGTAGTTAGGAGACTACCTTATTCTAAGTTGAGAGCAGTAGAGCTGGTTGGGATGTTACTGAAGGGGAAGGCATGGACTTGGTTTTCGAGGAGGATGGAGTCCAGGTTATATGGTGAGCATCTACCTACATGGATTGAGTTTCAATAGGGGCTTATTGATGAGTTCATCACAGAGGGGGTGAAGACCTATAATCTGGTTTGGTTTGAGCAGTTGGAGCAAGGGGATAGATCTGTTGAGGAGTATGCAGAGGAGTTCATCAGGTTGAGTAGGTATGCTACTCATATTGTACCTACTGAGGCTGATCTGATCAGCAGGTTTAGGAGAGGTCTTCATACTGCACTTCATAATGCATTGCTGGCTACAGAGTTTACTTCTTTGACGACAGTTATTAATAAGGTGACACAGATAGAATAGAAGTATAAGACAGAGAGGGCAAAAAGGGACCATAAGAGGAAAGGAGGTCCAGGATCTCAGGTTAGGAGAGGGGAGAGCATCTCCCAGCCTAGGTAGGCAGAGCTAGTGCCTCAGTTTGATCAGAGATCATCAGCTAGTAGTCAGAGGAGGAGAGTGCAGAGTAGGGGACAATTAGTAGTTTAGTCAGTACCTACCTATTCTCAGGGTTCTTTGAGACCAACTGCACAGACACCCAGTATTCCTAGTTATGGGTTTTATGGATGGAGACATGAAGGGGAGTGTTGGAGACAGACTAGTGCTTGTTTAAGGTATGGCCAGTAAGGCCACTATGCTAATTGATGTCCATTGAGGGGTGAGCAGCAACAATTTGCTATAGTATCTCAGCAGACAGTATAAATGAGTCAGAATGTGGGAAGAGAGGCTACAGGCAGAGGTAGAGGCAGAGGAGGACAGGCTCCCAGCAGTAGTCAAGCCCCAGCTGGTAGGGGTCAGGGTAGAGTATTTGCGGTCAACACTCAGGAGGCTCAGAGATCAGATATCATGGTCACAGGTACTATTCTGATTCAGAATGAGATTGCAAATGCCTTATTTGATTTTGGTGCTACTCATTCCTTTGTGTCACCACACTTTGCACCTAAATTGAATAAGGAAAGGAGATTATTAGATGTACCTTTGGTGATTGCTACTCCTATGGGTGAGAGTGTTGATGTGGATTATTTCTATCCTGACTATGTGATTGAGATTGATGATAACATATTGCATGCTAATTTGATTGAGTTGTCTGTATTAGAGTTAGATGTTATTTTGGGTATGGATTGGCTTATGAGACATCAAGCAGTTATTGATTGTTATCGGAAGAAGGTCAGGTTCCAGCCTGAGGGGCAGCTAGAGTTTGAGTTTCAGGGTGATATACGGGAGTTTCGGGTTAATCTGGTTTCTGCTATCCAGGCTAAGAGGATCATTGGGAAAGGCTGTTCAGCCTATTTGGCACATGTGATAGAAGTACAGAAGTCTTCTATACAGCTGGATCAGATACCGGTAGTTCAGGAGTTTCCTGATGTGTTTCCTGAGGAGTTGCCAGGATTTCCCCCAGATAGAGAGATTGAGATTGAGATTGAGGTGCATGCAGGCAATGATCCTATATCCATTCCTTCATACAGAATGGATCCAGCTGAACTGAAGGAATTAAATGTGTAGTTATAGGAGCTATTGAATAGAGGATTTATCAGACCGAGTAGTTCTCCATAAGGTGCACCGGTATTGTTTGTAAAGAAGAAGGCTGGCTCCTTGAGGATGTGTATAGACCATAGGCAGCTAAATAAGGTGACAGTGAAGAACAAGTATCCATTACCTCATATAGATGACTTATTTTATCAGCTGCAGGGTACTAGCCATTTTTCGAAGATTGATCTGAGGTCTGGGTATCACCAGTTGAATATTAAAAAGGGTGATGTACCTAAGACTGCTTTCAGGACCCGATATGGGCATTATGAGTTCTTGGTGTTGCCATTCGGGTTGACCAATGCACCGACTGGTTTTATGGATTTGATGAACAGGGTCTTCGGGTGATATTTGGATAAGTTTTTCATTGTATTCATTGATGACATACTTATCTATTCTAGGAGTGAGGAGGAGCATGTGGAGCATCTGAGGATTATATTGCAGACACTTTGGGAGCATCGGTTGTATGCTAAGTTATCTAAATGTCAGTTTTGACTAACCGCAGTGTGTTTCCTTAGACATATGATATGCAAGGATGGTATTAAGGTGGATCCTCGGAAGATTGAAGCAGTTGTGAATTGGCCCCAGCCTACCAGTGTTTCAGAGGTTTGCAATTTTCTAGGTATGGCAGGGTATTACAGGAGGTTTATGAAGGATTTTTCCAGGATTGCAGCTCTATGACTAAGCTGATGCAGAAACAGGAGTGCTATTTATAGACTGATGAGTGTGATCATAGTTTTTAGACTTTGATGTATTGTCTCACCAGTGCTCCAGTGTTAGCATTGCCATTAAAGGGGGAGAAATTCACAGTGTATTGTGATGCTTCTCGAATTGGATTGGGGTGTGTATTGATGCAGAATAGCTGGGTGATTGCTTATGCTTATCGTCAGCTAAAGAAGCATGAAACAAACAATCCGACTCATGATCTAGAGATGGCAGCTGTAGTCTTTGCATTGAAGATTTGGAGGCACACTTGTATGGATCAAAATGTGGGATATATACTGATCATAAGAATTTACAGTATATATTTCAGCAGAAAGATCTGAATCTTTGACAGTGTAGATGGGTGGAACTACTTAAGGATTATGACTGTGAAATCCTTTATCACCTGGTTAAGGCCAATGTAGTGGCGGATGCACTGAGCAGGAAGTCCATGGGCAGTCTAGCTCATATCATGATTGGCAGGAGACCCTTGATATGAGAGATGAGGGATTTGGCAGATATGGGTGTGAAGTTGGATTTGGGATCCTAGGATCGGAATCAGGCTCTGATAGCCCAATTTCTGGTGAAGTCACTGTTGCTTGATGATATTAAAGTGGCTCAAGTTAGGGATCTTTATCTATTAAAGCTCAAGGGAGAGGTACAAAATGGAAAGATGTCAGAGTTTACAGTAGAGGATGGTGTACTAAAGTACGAGAAGCGTATATGTGTACCTGATACGGATGGGCTGCGGGATTGAATTATGAGAGAGGCTCATTACTCAGCATACAGTGTATATCTAGGGATTACCAAGATGTACCATGATCTGAGAGATGTATATTGATGGCCCGGTATGAAGAGAGATGTAGCTCAGTTTGTATCCAAATGCTTATCCTGTCAGCAGATTAAGTTTCAGCATTAAAAGCCATTAGGGTTGCTTCAGGAGATATAGTTGCCATAGTGGAAATGGGAGCAGGTTACTATGGTTTTTGTAGTGGGTCTACCGAGGACTATGAGGGGTTATGACTCCATATGGGTGATTGTAGACCAGTTGACAAATTCTGCTCATTTTCTGGAGGTTAAGACCAGTTATACAGCAGCTCAGTATCCACATTTGTATGTGGATAAGATTGTGCGGCTTCATGGAGTTTCGTTGATGATCATTTCAGACAGAGGCACACATTTCACCTCACAGTTTTGGCAGAAGTTTCAGGAGGTTATAGGTACCCAGTTGCGATTTAGTACTGCTTTCCATCCGCAGACTGATGGGCAGTCGGAGAGGACAATCCAGACTTTGGAGGATATGCTTAGATTGTGTGTTCTAGATTTCAAAGGTAACTGGGATTATTATCTGCCATTGATTGAGTTCTCTTATAATAACAATTTCCACTCTTCTATTGGTATGGCTCCATTTGAAGCACTATATGGTAGAAAATGTAGATCTCCAGTGTGTTGGGTGGAGCCAGAGGAAAAGCAATTAGAGGGGCCAGAGTTGATCAGAGAGACTATGGAAAAAGTGCCTATGATCATAGATCAGATGAAGACTGCCTTCAGTAGGCAGAAGAGTTATGCTGATCCGAAGAGGAAGGATGTACATTTTACAGTTAGTGATCATGTCTTCTTTAAGGTCTCACCGATAAGAGGTATTATGAGATTTGGGAAGAGGGGAAAATTGTCACCAAGGTTTATAGGCCCATTTGAGATTCTTGAGAAGATAGGTAATGTGGCCTATAGATTGGCTCTTCCATCTAATATGAGCCACGTACATTCGGTTTTCCACATCTCGATGATGCGGAAATATGTGTATGATCCATCTCATATATTGGAGGTACAGGATGTGGGTCTCAATGAGGACTTGTCGTATGAAGAGCTATCAGTGAAGAGAGTTGATCGACAGGTCAAACAGCTGCGGAATAAGGAGATTTCCATGGTAAAGGTGCTATGGAGGAACCAATCTATGGAAGAGTGCACTTGGGAGAGTGAGCAGGAGATAAGGAGAAGATATCCATTCCTGTTCCAGCATTGAGGTATGTATTTTATTTAAATTCGAGAACGAATTTATTTGTAGGGGGTAGAATGTAATACCCTAGAAAGTTATAAGTCATATGCATGATTTAGTTCTCAGTATGTAGTTCAAAAGTCTTGAAATGATGGGAAATAATTTTAGAGACACAGTTAGAAAGTGAACTAATTACTTTTCCAGAAAGTGGCGTTGTCGGGAGCACTGCCGAGAAATTTGTTGTCCAATCAACAGAAGAATTTCTGAATTGGACCAAGGGGTAAAAGATCACTATAATGCATGTGTAATTTTGGTAAAAAGAAAGAAGTGAAAAACATTTAGGAACACTGAAAAAGTAACCAATGGCAAAATTGTAAATAAAAGGAACTTTCAGGTGAATAATGGAAATTGGTCCGTCGAAGTTACAAAATGACTCTGAAATCATTTTTATAAATAAGTATAAATTAAAATAAGCTTATTGACTTCCCCACATTGAAATCCAAATCCTGACAGAATTGACAGAATAAATTACAGAAGAAGTTGGGGTCAAAACCTAATTACTTGAAAGTTTAAGGATCAAAATGTAATTTGCCAATTGATTTTCATATAAAAGCCAACACTTAGCCAATTTTTGCATCTTCTTCTTTCTTCTCTCATATGGCTGAAACCTTCTCCATCCATTTTCCCATCTATTTCTTCATCTTTTCATCAAATTTCCTTTGGAAAATTTATAGAAATCTAAGCTATCAACCTAGTTCTATCAATTGCCATCATTAATTTGCAAGGAAGAGCAAAGGAAATCAAGGAAAATTGAAGGGAGGATTTCGGGTGGAATCTCCATCAAGGTAAAGAAGTTATTTTATTTGTTTTCATGGTTCAATTAGATGATATTAAAGTTTAATTGAATGGGTTTTAGGTTAGATTGCATCAATTGATGCATTTTGATAGAAAACCCTAAATGGCTTAACCTATTTGAAGTTGTTTGAATGAGATTGATGATTTAGTATTAGTTAATGTTAATTCATGTTAGAATATGTTAATTGGAAGTCATTAGGTAACTAATTAATGGATTATTTGGTGTAGAATTCAAGAATTTGTCAAGTTGCCCTATTTGCCTCCATTGAAGAATTGTGGTGGAAATAAATTTTTCAAACCATTTGGAAGGCTTAGGTGAGTCTTATATGCATCAAATAACATGTCTAACATCTTAGATTGAGCATTGGAATTCATATGAAAAAACCATGTTTTGGCCGAACATAAAGTACTATTCACTTGCCTTAATTTTGCTTATTTTTGTCTTGAATTTCATAGCCATTTTGATCCATTTTATGTTGTTTAATCTTGATTATTTGATACCTATTGTGTTGTTGCCAATTTGGTTTGTTGTTGATTGAAATGGGTAAGCCAAACTTGCACCAAAACCAAACCTATTGGCTTGCCATTTTATGCCCACCAAGTGTTTGTTAAAATGCCTAGTTGTTTTGTCTTTGGCCTATTGCTTTGTATTCCATAAGCCTACCATTTGAATGCCATCATCGCCAGCGATATTGGCATGTCAATTGGCCTACCATTTTCCTTTGTCGAGCCAACTTTTGTTCCATGTCTTTGTTGATTACAAAACCACTTGTCATTCATTATATACCATCTATTGCTATACCATTGATTCTATTGATAATTGGTTGATTGATATTGAAGTTATTAATATGGAGGATACTGTGAGGTCTCATCAAGCACCCTCTTCTGCGATCATGGGTGGACCGGGAAGCGCTCTCATTTTTTGGGGACAATTTCTCACGCATCGAGATAACCTTAGCGCCCTATTATTTGAAAATAATTTTGACATTTTGAAGTTGCCACCTTAAGTTATTTTTGTTGGGAAATTTTAAGATAAAAATATAATTTGACTCCAATCTTATCCCAAGGGAAAAAATAAGTGCACTAGCCTTTGAAACCAAAGAGGATTCGGGGAATAGGTTTTCGGTTGAACTTGGCTTCTAATTTTAACTTTGATTTAAAGCATTTTCTTGAACAGTTTAAAGAATGAAATATATATATGCATGGGCAGTTTATATGAAAATAAAGTAGTAAAGCAGTTTAGAGTGCAGTAAGTAAATTATTACAATCCAAGAATATAAAAAATATGGGATATCAACTCTAGCCCTTATGGGTTCTAGGTCGATCACATATTCCCTGAATAATACAATCAATAAAGCATTTAATTAATGGAAAATAGGTCGTTTTGACCTTTTGGGATTTGAAGCTCTTAGATAGCTTGCCTGTGTATCCCATTGAATAGGAATCAAAACCCACGCAGTTCTCCCTTCTTGTGAAGGAGGGTTGATTTTATGCCCAACTTCTCATGCTTTGGACTCTTTATTTTGATGCTCTATCAAAATAAAGGAGATTTGCCTATTTTGACGCTCTATCAATAATAGGAAAGTTTAGGGGACGATACCTTCTCCTTTGCTATTTGGGAAGGCGGCAATCAGATTGCTCGCCCGGATCAAAGCTCTACTTTTGATTGGTAGCTGGATTGATGGCGGTCTGATTGCTAGCCCGGCTCGGAGTTCCACTGGGGATTGTTTGAGGCCCGCGAAGAAAGTCTGCTCTTTTACCTGATAAAACAAACAAATCAACTAGGTGATTTTGTTAGAAATAATTTTAAGGCTCCACACGCCCTGGATTTGGTCCTTCTTTAGCTTAAAGAGAACTAAAGAAAAGTAGGCTCCACTCGCCCCGAATTGGTTATTCTTTAAACTCAATGAGAGTTAAAGAAATAAGAAGAAATCGGTATATGAGGGAGAATATATGAAATCTGAGAAGAAAAAATCAACTTCAAGTGATTCCGGGACCCCTAACTATGAAGGGGGAGGCCTCTATTTATAGGCAAGAAGGCTGCCATCGGAGGGTGGCCCTTGGAGGCACAGCTGAAGAAGGAGGTCAGCAGTAAAAGGGTGGCACGATGGGCCACAGCGATACCACCCAAAGGTGTGGAGGCACCGCCCTAGGGGGGTGGCGGCACCGCCTCCTAGGCAGGGTTGCACCGCCTTGGCTTGAGGGTGGTGGCCCAGGTCCAATTCTGATCGGACGCATTTCTAACTCCGTCCGAGTGCGGGCTTGGTTCCGGTGAGTGCCGGTCGACTTGGCATGAGTCCGAGGGGTGCAAGAAACTAGTGTTCATAGCTGCCCCCATCACGGTTGTCCATTCTGGATGACAGACGTGATGTAGGTGAATCGGGTTGATCCTATCTACTCGGAATAAAAGAAATGCATTCTGATCGCATCTTGAGAGGTCTGAAGGTATATTAGTGTGAGCTATCATGCTTCAGACAGCTTTCAATTTTTCTGATATTTTTTCGTTTCTGTCATTTTCTAAATTGCAGAAACATCCCATGTCTGATTTGGGCAAATGATAGGTCGATGGATAGAGAAAATTCATGCGGACACGTCGAAACTGTCGGCACTTGATTCTGACTTGAACTGCTTCGAAAATGCAAGTTGCCTTGTTTTTACCTGCAGCAGGGGACAAAATGGTCATTTTCAAGATTCTCAAAAACTATAAATAGGGGTGAGGCTCTCTTATTCCTTTCACTCTCATTTTCATTTTTCTCTCTCTCTCTCTCTCTCTCTAGCTTTTCTTTCTAGAAATTTTCTCTTTCTCTCTAGAAATTTTCTCTCTCTCTAGATTCTCTCTTTATAGATTTTCTCTCTCTAGAAAATTTTCTCTTTAGAAATTTTCTTTTTCTTCATGGCTTCACATTCTGGAAGTGCTACTTGTAGTAGAAGGCGTTATGGCTATGAGGCGCCGCAGGACAATCCTGACCCGGAAAATCTGCTTCATGAACCAGAATGACATGTCTCTTGGGACAACAAAATTGAGGTATTTTCCCAATCAATCAATTTTCAATCAATCATCATTTTCATTTATTTATTTATTTTTATTATTATTATTATTATTTTGCTGAGTGAATTCCTTTTTGCTCGGAAGAGCATTATTCTTAGTAAAAGGGGTGCTAGATCAAATTTGGCATGTCTAGCTGATGCTCTATCAGTCGAAACCCCAGTAAAGACCTTGTTGGAGCCTACTGGTTTTGTATCTTTCTTGAGGGTAAAAAAAAACCCTGAGAGTAACATAGCCTTGATCAAGGCTCTGGCTGGGTGGTGGTGGGATACAACCAACACTTACCATTTTCCATGCAGGGAGCTTACTGTTACTCCGCTTGATCTATCTATGCTGACTGGACTGCACTTCGGGACCCGTCACCTAGACCTTTGCGCTGATTGGAGGGTTACCTTTACTCCTGAAGATATGATTCAGTTCATAGGTTAGGATCCACCCCGGGATCGCATATCGATACCTCGCACTTGGCTTCAGGCTGGGCTGAGAGACATGGAGCCATTCACTGATATGCTATTCGATACCGAAATTATAGCCAGGCTGATGATACTGATTCTAGCGGGATGTACATTTGGGCACACCTGTTGAGATAATGTTAATTTGAACATTTTGCCGAGTTTGATAGACTTGACTCAGCTGGGGGAATATGATTGGGCTGGCGCTATTCTGAGCACCATGTACCGGGAGATGTGTGGCTTGTCTCGGGGAGCTTTCAATTCCTTTGGTGGGACTCACTTCATTTAGGAGGTATGCTCTCTGCATCCTTTGTTTAACTTGAACTGATTGGCATTCTTTGTACCTGTTGATTTGAATTGGGAGGTACTCTCTGTACTATGCTAGTTTCAACTGGGAAGTACTCTCTGAACCCTGTGTGAGCAGGGAGGTACTCTTTGTACCCTGTGTGAACTTTAATTGGTCTTTCTGACTTTCTCTATTTTCAATCATTGAAACAGATCTGGGCTTATGAGTATTTTCCAATACTGGCTCCCACTCTTAACAACCCTAGGCTAGACGTCTTTTCAGCTGGTATTCGGTGGAACAGGGAATATTGGACTGGCCCTGGCATGTGCGAGTTTAGGACTAGTTGAGCAGCCTTTAGTAGCCTCGACGCCTTTCAGGTATCTCTAACTTTACCTTTTTCATAATTTCTAGCTTATGCTCACAATAACCCTCTTGCAGGTTGTGATGAAACCTTACTTGGATAGGATGCAACTGATGCTAGTAGAACTTGATCCAAGTGCCACACTGGCTTGTTCTCGACTGCTGCTTCGCTCTCCATATAACAAACTGTATTACCTGTGTGATAGAGTCTAGGTTCAAACTATTGGTAGGTGGGTAGTTCTTGCACACCCACCAGTTGACATGAGGTGGAATATGGACATCCATGCTCCTGATGAGGCTTACACTGGTCTTCCCATACATCTGTATGTGACTCCTCAAGATAATTATGTGTTATTCTATCGTACTCGGCTGATAGGACCTATTGGTGATCCATGTCGATGATTAAGACGTATGTCTAGCTCTGTCGGACCTTCTGCTCCTCGACAAAGTCTGGTTCAAAATGTGGGTGTGTTAAGAGATCCTCCTTCAACTGACCCCAGCATTACTCTTGGGACGCGGAATGATCTTGATCGGGTCGCTTTGGGCCCTAACTTTTGGATATTTGAGAATATCTTCTACACCAGAGCTCATGGAGAGATGCGATCATACCATATTTCTGATGTGGTTGATCCTCTTGCACCAGAGTTACCTGATAACATTGAGGTATGTTCATGTTCTCGAGTTTTGCTTTCGAAAATGATCCTTAAGCTTGTGATGTCTTTTGGCCTTGCTTTCGGAAATGATCCTTAAGCTTTTGGCTTTTCTTTCTATAGATTAATATGGAGTGGATCCGTCGCGTGGGATGATGCCTAGACTAGCTCTGTCAGGTGTGCTGACTCGACTTGGTTTTCAGGCCGACCCACCTCATCCACCGGAGGACCCACGCCGGCATAGTCGGAGAGACTAGTGGCTTTCTTGAGCATTTTTCTTCTTGTATTATTCTGCTTATGCTTATTTATGAACAATGATGTACGGATGATATTTGATGTATGCTTTATGTATGCATGTATTTATGATATTTCAGCTAACTACCCATGTTATGGATGTAAACTAAAAATGTTGTGCAATGAACTTTGAATGCATTAAAATGCCTAGACAAGGTCGAAAAAATCAATTTGGGCAAGTATGGAATCAATTCTGTGTTGACTCAGAAAGGGTTGAAAGTTTATTGGGATTTTCTGAGGGCTTGCTTTAGGTTTTGGGACCCTATTGACCATGTGGTCTGGTTTAGTACTAGTATGGAGGAAATGTGCCATACCTTTGAAGAATTTAGTGTCATTCTAGGAAGCAACCCAAATGCTGCTTTAACAATCCCTGAGTATAGGGTTGGATACTTTCATTCTTTCAGGAGGCTTTTGGGGTTGAAATATGAGCTAGCCAGTTCTATGGTCGTGGAAGGTCGGATCAACCTTACTGCAGTTATGGCTGATTTCCAATATCTGGAAAATCCGGGGGACAAAATAAGAGGGGAATACCGAATGACCGCTTTGGTTCTGTGTTTGACCGCTGGATGCCTCTTCTTTAATTCTCCTGGTTGGGGAGATATTCGGGTAGTGGAGTTAATTGCTCATATGGAGTGCGGTTGCACCGTTGTTGGCCTGATCTTAGCGGAAACCCTACAGAACCTGGATGGAAACTTTAGATCTGAAGGGCCTTGGTCTGTCAGCCCTGTCATTTTACAGGTAAAAATTTCTTGCATTTCCATCTTTTTCATCATTCATTCTTTTTACTCCTTTTGTTTCTTTTTAGGTTTGGCTCAAGGACCATCTGCAGGTGGTGGCTCCCCCAGACATAATGCCATATTCAGCTACGCATTACAACATGCGAAGAACCCTCATTCGTCTCAGTTTCGAAAAAGAATGGATTGCTTGGATTTTGGAGCTGGATTCTACAGAGCTGCTCTGGTACTGCTCCTGGTATGGAATTGACTCATTCATCATAATAAGTTATGGGTATAAGATGGTCTATTTGCTGGGGATCTCCATGACCTCATTCTACCAAGGAACTAGAATCTTGAGACAGATGGGCCAGTCACAGGGTGTTCCACTAGAAGGAGCTATTTTTCCCACATCTCCCATTACGGGGCCTGTGTCCCAGGCCATAATGAATGGCTGGAGGTGATCGATGAGCTTCGCACGTCCTGCTGGGTTGTCAGGGAAGTTAGAGGGTTATGACTCTTGGTTTGTCGCAGAGGTTTGGCCCATTGAGAAGACCAGGCGGGTTGCCTTGATTACAGAGCTGGAGGCTGACACTATTGAAACTGGGGGTTTTGAAACAGACTCTGTTACTAAACTAGAAGGAGAAGACATGAATGACGACAAGTTGGAGGAGAAGGTCAAACAGGATGAAGTCATGACTAAAGACGGGGACTCTAACGACTCGGAGGATGTTCATCCCAGGAGAAGACGGGTTTAGACTTAGGACTCATTTTTTGTTG
>CANXYC011613010.1:0-13882 GCA_948193065.1 Aleurites moluccanus
TGTACTTGATTCTTTTGAAGATACTGATGTGATTACTGGCTATAGACTACCTGACAGGCATACTAGAGGTAAACCACCGAATCGGTATTCTCTAGATGTGGAGGATCGAAGATATAGATACCCCATTGTCGAATATGTGTCTACAAAGAGGTTGTCAACACCATTACGAACTTTTTTTATCTACAACTTCTTCAGTTCAAATTCCAAATAAGGTGGACGAAGCCATAAAGGACCCAAAATGGTGTCAGGCTATGGAGATGGAGATGGAGGCGTTGGAGAAGAATGAAACCTGGAAGCTTATGGAACTACTAGGAAAAAAAGGCCAGTGGGGTGTAGGTGGGTGTTTACAGTTAAATATAAGGCTGATGGCTCTATTGAGAGGTATAAGGCACGGTTGGTGGCAAAAGGGTATACACAGACTTATGAGGTAGATTATCATGAAATATTCTCTCCAGTTTCGAAGTTAGATACTGTCAGGGTATTGTTGTCTTTAGTTGCAAACTTAGATTGGCCACTACATCAGTTTGACGTGAAGAACGCATTTCTTTATGGAGACTTGGAGTAGGAGATTTATATGGATATTCCCCCCGGATACAGATGCGAACGTCAACCAAGAGTAGTCTGTAAGTTAGAGAGGTCATTGTATGGGTTGAAGCAGTCACCTCGTGCCTGGTTTGGACGTTTCAGCTCGTCTATGAAAAGGTATGGGTACTCTCAGAGTAATTCAGATCATACTTTGTTCTTGAAACATTCCCAAGGAAGAATAGTTGCCCTGATTATATATGTAGACGACATGATTATTACAGGGGATGATAGTGAAGAGATTTTGAGGTTACAAGAGTTATTATCAAAGGAGTTTGAGATGAAGAATTTGGGTGGCCTAAAGTATTTTCTGGGTATTGAGGTGGCCAAGTCGAAGGAAGGAATTTACTTTTCACAGCAAAAGTATGTTCTTGACCTATTGGCCGAAGTTGGAATGTTAGATTGCAAGCCTGTGGACACCCATATGGTACAAAACCATAAACTCGGGGAGTATCCTGATCAGACTCCTACTAATAAAGAGAGATACCAGAGGTTAGTCGGCAGATTGATTTACTTGTCACATAAACGTCCTGATATTGCTCATACAGTGAGTTTGGTGAGTCAATTCATGCATGCTCCGAGTGAGGATCATATGAATGCAGTGTTGCACATCATTCGATATTTAAAGTCAGCTCCAGGAAAGGGGTTATTGTTTGCAAAGAATGGCCACCTTGAGGTGGAAGGTTACACAGACGCAGACTGGGCAGGAAGTATGACAGACAGAAGGTCTACATCAGGATATCTTACATTCGTTGGAGGCAACCTTGTCACATGGAGGAGTAAGAAACAAAAGGTTGTGGCTCGGTCTAGTGCTGAAGCAGAATTCAGAGGTACAGCAAAAGGATTATGCGAGCTTCTTTGGCTCCAGAAACTGTTGACAGAATTCGGTTATCCACTAGGTTTGGGAATGAAGTTATTTTGTGATAATAAAGTAGCTATAAACATCTCCCATAATCCTGTTCAACATGATAGAACCAAACATGTTGAAATCGATAGACACTTCATTAAAGAGAATTTGGATACGAAGGTAATCCAGTTGCCTTTTATCAGGTCTAAAGACCAACTAGCTGATATACTAACGAAGGCTGTGTCAAGTAAAGATTTCCATTGCTCACTTGTCAAGATGAGTATCAAAGATATTTTCTCACCCACTTGAGGGGGAGTGTTGGAGTGAGCTGTCTCCTGATTAGGCTCTCGATTAGGCTCCATTTTATTTAGGAAGGTTATTTCCTTGAATGTGAATTCTTCTCATTGTATACCTCATAATTAGGGTGTCACCTTTTATTTAGGAAGGTTATTTCCTTGAATAGGAATTCTTCTCATTGTATACCTCCTAATTAGGGTGTCATATATCATGTATATATATGCTGTAATTAACTGTACAGAAATAGAACATTTTTCTCTCAAATTACAGAAGAAACTTTTTTTCCACATTATCATGCAAGTATTGTTTGATAGTATGAAGGTCAAGAATACAAATCTAAATAATTCCTTAATTATTTAATTCTATAAGAATTTTAAAATACAGAACTAGAATTATCTTTTGTGATTAGTAATGATATAAGAAATTAATGGACATTTAATTAGAATATTATATCATAATTAATTGTTGTCTTTTGAGCTCCTTCAACCTAAATACAAGCATCTTGTTGGAGTATTTTAAGACGAAAAGCTCCAACAAGACCTTCATAGAAAAAATGAGATTTATATTAGTATAAGATATTGGATACAATATGTAAGAAACTTCACTATAAGTACATGTATAATGCTAGAAGACTGACACAAAACAAAAGTTATTTGTCACCATCATTCATATTATATTGCTTCTCTTATCGCCACATGCATACTTACTCCCATTCATGGGTTAGTTGAATCAGGATAAAAGAGAAAATCACAAAACTTTTGAAGTTAACTTTTTTTTTTTTTTCACGAAGAATCCTTAAAAGGACTAGGAAGAGATTAGTTATCTTTACTTTGGATTCCTCCATCCATAAGCCTGCTAATTTAGGCATTAGACACTCTCGGCTAGGTCAGTCTCCAGGAGTCCATGGTACATTCTTTCTTTATTTGCAGGTTGTCTTTCATCACCATCGCACTAGGGGACATCCAACATCTTTGAGGCAAATTTATGTCATTAAAATGCTACCATTTGTGGCACATAACAAAAATAAATTGTGTTACTCCCTCTCTTTTCTAGTTGAAAATACTGTATTCGGTGGCAAAATCCCCTTGTGTACTGCATACAACTTCCAAGTTGATGGGAGTTAAAAAAAAATCAACATAGAACAAAGATCCAAGCTCATTATTATACTGGAAATTGACACTAAATTGTAAAAATACTATTGGAATGACCATCACCGGCGAAAAGGTGGCCAGTCATAATTAACTATTTCATCATAGACGATACTGACCCCTCTCTCTAAAAGCACAAATGTATTGACAAGCTCAACGTTTGAACTCGATTCATGTATTTTCTAAAGAGAAGATTAAATATGTCGAAATTAGTTTGTAAGTTGTATGAAGTGAGAAAAGTCCTTGTGAACTTTAAGCGATAAGCTCTAAGCACTTAAGGTATTAGTGAATTTCAAATGATGAGCTTTAGACACCCTAAATAATAATGAGCTTCAAACGACAATCTCTAAATACCCAAGATCCTTATAAACTCTAAATAATGAGCTATAAACACCTAAGTTTCTAATATTGTTATATCTTTATAGAATAACTATGACCAATTATAAAAAAAATCAAGAAATATACCACTAGAGTGTGGTATCATAAAGATAATATCAAAACTAATAAAAGAATAGAAAAAAGTTATCAATGTCCAAAGTTGATGGAAAGGTAAAACTATATATATTTGAAAGGACATGTCCTCTTTTTTAAAATAAATATTTTTATTTTACATTGCTATTTAGAACTATAACCGAATCAAATTAAATTGAACTGATTTTTAACTTTTTCATACTCAGTTCGATATTTTTTTTTAAACTCGAGTTCAGTTCATAAAAAATTTATTTGTAAATTATAATCGAATTCAACTCGTTAATAAATTATAATTAAATTAGACTCGAATTCGAGTTCGACTCATTTATAACTTATAAAAATACATAATTTTTTAAATCTTCATTTATAATAAAATAACAAAAACAAAGAATACTTAAAGCTAACATAAAAATAAAAGCAACCAATTAGTATATATATATATATATATAATCATAAAATTGAGTATGCATGTATCTCAAAAATGTTAATTAATAAAATTTATATTCTTAATATTAAATTGAATTATCAAAATTATTATAGGAGTGTTAAAATATATTTTTTAGAGTGTCAAATTTAATAATAATAATAAAGTTATTCAAAAATTTGTTCATAAGTCTAATCGAATTGAGTTTACTTTTGCTAAAAGTCGACTAGTTTATTTATCAAGTTTTGAAGTAAGACTCAAATTTACTTGACTTATTTATAAAACAAACAAATGCTAATAAGTTTATATCAAGTCAAAGATTGAGCTGCTCGCTAACGGTTTGACTCATTTACAACTCTATTATTATCATTCTTGTAATATAGTCAAATTATTTTTTTTATTCTGAAATATAATATTGTGAATTTTTTTCAATCATGGTTTTCCAATTAATAATTCCAACCAGTCATCAAGGTACCTAGTTGGTATTTTTTTTTTATAATACTTAAAAAAGAAGAAGAAAATATCAGCATTTAATTTCTGAAATTTAGTCATGAACTTAAAAAAATTACTAAAGCTATGTTTTATTTAATTCTATCAAGAAATTCATTTTATTTATAAATAAATTTTTATATTTGGTATATTAAATAATAAATATAAAATTTATTTCAAATGAAATGAATATTGTGTTTGATATAATTCTAAAATTCATTTTAATATTTTATTTAATAAAAAATACTTTTATAAGTGTATTATTTATTTACTTATTTTCTTTTTAAAAATTTCGTATTATATTAATTAAAATAAAATTATTTAAAACTCAATTTAATATTTATCAATAATACTTTTTTATATACACTATTTTTTCAAAAATAAAATATAATATTGGCCATAAATAATTAAATTTATTAAAGATTTTATACTTATGAAATTTTTTGAAGAAAAAATAATTATAAAATATAAAGTAAAAAAATACAATAAAAACTAAAAAGCTATAAGATATAGATCAAAATATATAGAAAAATAAATAAATAAAAAAAAAACATGAAGAGTCAGGATAAAAAAGTTTGCAGAACTATTTAAAAAAAATAGAGTCAAGCAAAGGTCTCAAATTATTAGCATGATCTACTCCTAATAAAAAAATAAAAATACAAATATAAACAAAATAAAAAAAATAAAAAAACAAAAAATAAAAATAAAAACAAAAATAAAAACAAAAAAAAAAATTAAAAAAAAATACACTAAACAAACAAAAGTATCAAATTCATAACCGATATATTTTATTTATCAAAATCTAAAGAATAAAATATTAAAATTAATAAGAATATTTAACCTTCTAAAATTTATTGGTTTAAAATTATGAAATTCATTGATATGATTTGATTTAATTATTTTCAATTCCATAGAATTAATTATTTAAAATTTTAAATAAATTTAAATTTAAAACAAATACAAAACTGTAGATTTACAAATAAATTTCATAAAATTTTATGAAATTTATTTATAACAAATAAGGTGTAATATTTATTTTGAGGAATTATTTCCTTTTCTTTCTTAATTAATTATATATAGAAAAAAGAAGTCTACTATTTTTTTTAATAAATCTCTTAATTTTTAAACAAGTAGTGCATCTTTTATCAGACGAGAGAGAAACAAGTTTATAATAACAATACATATAATATATAAACCATAATAATAATACTATTTAATAATAATAAAATAATTATTTAAGATATATTTTTTCTATTCCAAAATAAATATTATAATTTATTTTTAATATGTCATTTCCTAATTTAAACTATATTTTATTTTAATATTTCAATAATATCCTTAGATATTTGGTGTTGTATAATTAATGTAAATTAAAAAAAAATATTTAATATTTTTTAAAAAATAAAGAGATAATTATATTTAATTAGAAAATAAATATTAAAATAATAAAAAATAATTATACTTGATTAAGAGAGAGTAAATATTAAAATAATCTAATTTTTTTTAATATTTATATATTTTATTATTAAGACATTTATTTTACACCGTGAGTATTAATTTAAGTATTGCAGTAACTAGTTGATTGCAACAATTCTTCTTAGAGGGGAAAAGTCACACTTGACTACATGTGCAGCTTCGCAATAGACTAATTAAGAAATATGGTTTAATGGGACATTATGGAGATTAAACTATTAATTAAAAGTTTGTTTTAAGGATTAATATTTAGAAAATAATTTCTGAATATATATATATACGGAAAAGATAGAATAAGGTCATAGCATGCAGATTTTATTTATTTATAAAATAAATAAATAAAATTTTATTTATATTTTTAAAAATATATATTGTATTAATATAAATTTATATATTTAGTATAAACAATAATTTTTCATTTATAAATTATTAAAGTCTAAGAGAATATTTTTAATTATCAGAGGACTATATTATTTTTATTTTTCAAAAAACTTGTCTGCCGCTGTGATTCCTGGACAATAAATAGTGGCTTTCCTTTTCTGACTTTAGCCAGAAATAGAATTTTTTTTTGAAGTATTGTTGTTTGAATTCGATTCTAAATTTATTGTAAAAAAATATATATTTACTGTTATATTATATGTTTGTGTTGGCCACCAGCTTTGCCTATAAATTTCCAATAAAAAACCCAAAACCATTACAAGTGCAAAGAGCCTCTGAAATCTAAACCACCTCCTCTCTTACTAGTGTTTTTCATTCATAAGCTTTATTTCCCAAGAAGATGGCTGCAACTTCCTCCACCAAAAGGTAAAATTAATTATCTCCAGCCTTTTTTTTTTTACATTGATGTGAGATTCGCATTTCATAATTAATTTTCCATAAATTCTAGATAAATATGATTGCATGATGCACTATTAATTTTTTACATATAACGAGTGTGCTCAAAAATTATACTAAATTTAAATTAACGTGCTTAATTCTGCAGGCTAGAAGGAAAGGTAGCATTGATAACCGGGGGAGCTAGTGGCATAGGCGAATGTACAGCTAGACTATTCGTCGCACAAGGAGCAAAGGTCTTAATAGCAGATGTTCAAGATGATCTTGGACACTCCCCCTGCCAAGAATTTAACAATCCAGATATCATTTCTTATATCCACTGTGATGTAACAAGCGATTCTGATGTTAAAAATGCTGTGGATACAGTCGTATCCAGGTATGGGAAGCTCGATATTATGTTTAACAATGCTGGAATATCAGGTAGTCCAGGAGCAAACATTTTGGGCTCAGATAATGAAGAATTTAAAAGGGTATATGATGTAAATGTTTATGGTCCTTTCTTGGGAGCTAAACATGCAGCAAGAGTTATGATTCCAGAAAAGAAAGGCTGTATTCTTTTTACAGCAAGTGGAGTTTCTGTTATTCTAGGTGACGCTCCACATGCTTATGCTGCTTCAAAACATGCAGTGGTAGGTCTTGCCAAGAATTTAAGTGTGGAATTAGGGAAATATGGGATTAGAGTTAATAGTATTTCACCATTTACTGTGGCAACTCCAATGCTGAAAAATCTGGTGGGGATAAGTAATACGAGAGAAGCAGAGGAATTTATTTCTTCAATTGGGAATTTGAAAAATGTTCTATTGGAACCTGAAGATATTGCTAATGCTGCTTTGTATTTAGCAAGTGATGAGTCTAAGTATGTGAGTGGACTCAATCTGGTTGTTGATGGAGGTTATAGTCTCACTAATCCTTCCTTTGCATTCGCCACGAAAAACTTACATTCTTAAGACATGAAGATGGTGGTATTTAGCTGGGTCCATGAGTCAAGTTTGGATTTAAAAAATTGTCCAGTATTGCAAAGTTTCAGTCCATCCCATCTGTCGAGACTTGAAGCCCATCCCAAGAATAAGTTTAGCATTAAGGCATTTTAATTGAGAAGGGGATGTTTTAATTTCTTCAGTTTTTATCTTTTTCTTTGGTGTCTTTTAATCTTTATTAAACTGCATGTAACACCATTAAAAATAATGAAAAATATAAATTTCATGCTTTCTATTTTTATATTATTGTTTGATTGTATGAAAGGTCTCTTAATTATTTATTTTTAGTTTTTTAAGAATTTTAAATATACCGAATTAGAATTTTCTTTTGTCATTAATAAAAGACACTTATAAAAAATAAAACTCTCACATCGTTTATTTTATCAATTTATAAGATTTAAATTCGAGATTTTATTTAAAAAAAAAAAATGAGTTTCTTATCTCTAAAACTAACTAATGTGTATCATATATATATATATATATATATATATATATTAATGAGACTGATTTTTATACATATATTAATGAAACTGATTTCAAATATTTCAGGAGCTCTCAAGTGTAAATTTTATGTTCCTAACTCGAACACATGGCTTACAATTTTATTGCAATGAGAAGCACATAGGGCGGCTATCAGTATTATTCGGTTTATGAATATAGATCAAGTATGGAATAATGTTAGAAGCAATCACCTTTTATTAAATTTGTATATTGACTTGAGGAAATTTTTTGTCATTTTATTTTATTACAAAAACAGATTCTATCACTATTTTCTCATCTTATAATTTTTTTTTTCTCAATAAAAATTATTAAGGGAGAAAAATTCTAATATTTTACCAAGGAAGAAAAATAACTATAAATTAAATTTGTATTTTTCAGGTTAGGATCAGTTGATAAATCAATTTTTTTTTTATTTTATAAATTTAATTTTAATTGAAATTCGAATTTAAAATTTTTTAATAGAGATGACTCTAAAATGAACTAAAATTTTGTTTTAGAATCATATACAATAATATTCTATATTATTATCAATGGAGATTTTAATTTAATAATATTATAGTAATTTTAAAAAATGTAAAATGTTGAAAATTCGATCCATAATACAAATGTTTGAAAGAGTAGCAGCCAGTCGACATTTCTACTTCCCAGCTATCTTGGCCTATCCAAGTCATGTTTCGCCAAACACTCTATTTAAAGTAAAGAGAATTTTTCATTCAAGAATAATGATATTAACAATAACTGGGAAATATTAATTAAATTCTTAATTAATTCATACATAATTTAACAATTGATTTATATTTTATCATTTGTCTAAATGCAGTGAATCATTAATATGTTTTTATTATAATAAAACCTATATAAATTAATATTGTTAAAATTTATAAATTTTATTAATTAAAAAAATATTAATTAATTGAATATTAATTTAATTTATTAATTCAAATCAAATTATATAAAATTATTATATAATAAATATTATTAATTTATATAAATTTTACTGTAATTAATATATAATATGATATTGATTGATTGAAAATTTTATATGATAAGGCGATATTTGTTTTTTTTAGAATGATTCAAATTGAATTTTTAAATACAATTTATTTTTTAGGGGAATTTTGAAAAGTTAAAAAATAATAAAATTGACATAAATTGTTGGACTTGGGCTTTCTACTGCCCATTGGACCCAACAACTAAAACCTATTTGGAGCGGTGGAAAGGGTTATGTACCTCAGTTGGCAACGTGGCATCATATTTTTTGACAATACAAACTTCCACGTGGCATCACCTGATCCTCATAGCTAAGATTCTATTATTATTAAATTAAATTAAATTAAAAATTAAAAAGAAAATACAAAATCCAGATACTGTTTCATGTAACTGTGAGGTTTCTTGTTTTCGTTTATGCACTGTTTTGAAAAGGAAGGAGGAGCAATTTTCCACTTTCCACTGATTTTAGGCATGTGGGTCTCCATCAATTCTTCTATTCTATGATGGGTATCTCTCAATTTTCTTGGTTTTTTGCTCTAACTTTAAGTTGCTTTCAAATTATGAATGACGAGAGTTGTCCTTTTCATTATTCTTCCACAAGTTTTCAATCAACTCACTAGATATTTCTTTCCCTTTTGAGATTTTTTTTTAAAGTTTTATTTAACTCCCTGTAGCATTTATTTAGTATTGAATGTGTGGTATTATTCAATTTTTGTTCTTTTGCTCCTGGGATAATTTATATCTGAAACTGTAATTCATTCTATTTTCTCTGAAATGCATGTGATGATGGATATAAGCTTTGTTCTTAATTGTCATATATATTGCTTGTCTGTAATTTTTAAACCAGTCATTATACATACACTAGTGCTCAGCACATTAACAGCAATTGCGTTAAAGGTCATCATAGGCTTGTGATTCCACATTCAGTTTTTCTAATCTATTAGAGTATTATCTTTGAACCAAAATCTAATTAAGGATTAATTCAAGAGCTCATTTAATGACATGACAGATGCTTTTTATGACTGTTATTTGTGTTAAAATTTTTGTGAGAAGTTTGTATTTTATTCTTTTTAAATTAATTAAAAGAGTACAGTTCTATTTATATATATTTAATAAAATTAAAAAAAAATAAATATAAAATAAATAATGATTCTTAATTAATACAAGTGTAATTATTATTCTACAATATAGGAAATATACATAATTCTTAATACAAGTGAAATTCCTATTTTATAATATAGAAAGTATCTCTAACACCCCCCTCAAGTTGATGTCGGAAGATCCTGAAGGCGTAACTTAACACGAGTTGGAATGAACAAACGATGACCTAAGGGCTTCGTAAAAATATCAGCAAGCTGATTATCAGATTTAATAAACTGAACCTGCAATTTCTTGCTAGCTATAAGCTCACGAACAAAATGATAATCCAGTTCAATATGTTTAGTACGAACATGAAAAACAGGATTAGAAGATAAATAAACAGCTCTCAGATTATCACACCATAGAATAGGCGAACAAAACGGAGAAACACCAAGCTCCGATAATAAAGACACAATCCAAACTGTTTCAGAAGAAGCATTAGCAAGCGCCCGGTACTCACTTTCAGTAGAAGAGCGAGCAATAGTATGTTGCTTCTTTGCCATCCAAGAAATAAGATTATGACTCATAAAAATAGTATAACCAGTAGTAGACCGCCTATCATCCGGGCAATCAGTCCAATCACTATCTCCAAAATATTGTAAATTGAGAGATGAATTACATGCAAAGTTCCTTTGAGATAGCTTAATAGTCACTTGAGAGCCGTCCAATGATCCTTATTAGGCTGATGCATAAACTGACAAAACTTGTTGACAGAGAAATAAATGTCCGGACGTGTAAGAGTAATGTACTGTAAAGCACCCACAATATGATGATAACGCTCAGGATGAGAAAATATAAAAGACGAACCTTTGGATAATGGTGGCGCAGAAGCCATAAGAGTGGCGCAAGCTTTAGCATCATTCCTTCCTTCCCTATGCAAAAGATCAGAAATATATTTATGTTGTGTAAGATGCATATCCAAAATAGTTCAAGTTACCTCTATGCCAAGAAAATAATGAAGATCACCCAAATCTTTGACATGAAAGGTGGCACACATGGCTTGGAAAAACCATGATATTTGCGAGGCACTAGAACCTGTAACCAAAATGTCATTCACATAGACAAGTATAAATAGGTGATGATTATCCTTCTTTATCATATAGAGCGAACTATCTGCTTTGGAAGCCTGAAACCTAAGACCAAAAAGAAAAGTTGCAAGTTTATGAAACCAAACACGTGGTGCTTGCTTAAACCCATACAAAGATTTATTAAGTTGACAAACATAATCCGGTTTTAGAGGATTGACATAACCAAGCAGTTGTTCCATATATATAATTTTATTAAGAGTACCATGTAAAAAGACATTAGAAACATCAAGTTGCTTAGTAGACCATTTAAAAATTATTGCTAAGGACAATACCATGCGAATGGTGATAGCTTTAACAACTGGATTAAAAATCTCATTATAGTCAATACCATTTTCTTGTGTGTACCCTTTGGCTACTAACCGAGCTTTGTACCTGTCAATAGTACCATCACGTTTCCTTTTAATTCGAAAAATCCATTTATTCCCAACAACATTCACACCACTTGGTCTAGGTACCAATTGTCATGTATTATTATGTTGTAAAACATTAATCTCATATAACATAGCTTTTTGCCATTGAACATATGGTTTGGCTTTAATATATGAAGTAGGTTCTATGTCCAAGTAATTAGCGGATGATTTGCTTTCAGTTATTAAGGCTTTTCTAGAAGGTATTGTGGTGGTACGAAGAGGCATGGAATGGATGCGGGCTGCTGTTTGTGGATGGGTGGCGTCGGGTTGGTACTGCTGAAGTTGCAGCGATGGTGGGTTGGCTTGAGGTGCTACTTGAGACTGTTGAATAGGTGAATAAAAGTCTGATAAAGGTCTCATTTTATGTTGAGATGAAGGTGGTGTTGATTCTGAACTTGATAATGGTGAATTGTGAGGTATATAGGAGGACTGTGGTGTTGGTAATGGAAAAGAAAACAAAGAACTTGGTTGGATATGGGAAAATAAAGAATTAGTAAATGAAGACATAACTGATAGTGGGGCTGTTTGTGGCGCCAATGAGGTTGAGTTTGGATGTGAAATTGTCAACCATGGATTAGAAGAAGAACCTGCACATGTGTCTGTAGACTGATGCAAATTTTTAAAAAGAAATACCGACTCATCAAAATGAACATGCCGAGCAATATAAAGTCGTCCAGTTAATGGATTAAAACATCTATATCCCGCATGATTAGGTGAGAGATCCAAATAAATACAAAGTTGTGAACGACAGGAAAATTTATGAGAGTTGTAAGGTCTTAAAAGAGGAAAGATTGCACAAGAAAAAATTTTAAATTCTTTATATTTGGGATATTGCCGAAACAAGTTAAAAAATGGACTTTGTGTATCAGTAGAGACACTAGATGGCATACAATGAATAGAATTAACTGCAATATCAAAGGAAAAATTCAAAAAATTTAAAGGAATGTGAGCATGGGCTAAAAGTGTGGGACCAGTATCAACAATATGACTAATTTTTCTTTCAGATAAGTCATTTTGCTCATGTATATAGGGACATGCAATACGATGAAGAATACCAACTTGTTTAATATATTTATTTAAACTTTGATATTCACCACGCCAATCAGAATGAAAAGCACGAATTGGAATTTGAAATTGACGCAGAATATAAGATTCAAATTGTTTAAAAATAGCTAAAACCTCACTTTTATTTTTCATAAAATAAATCAATGTAAACCGACTGAAATCGTCAGTAAAAATAATAAAATAACGATGACCATAGTGAGATAACATAGGGGTAAGTCCCCAAACATCAGAATGTATGATTTCAAAAGGCTGAGAACTTGAATGTGTAACAGTCGAAAATGGTAATTTATGTAATTTTCCTAAAGAGCATTAATGACAAATAGAATTGCGACTAAAAAATTCTAAATTAAAATTTTTGACAACTTGTTTGACTTTTCTAATATTAGGATGATCAAATTTAGCATGCTAATCTTCATGTGGTGGAGATAAATTTGTAGAATGCACCTCCTTCCTTTGAGCACGTGGTTGACACATCACATACAAGCCCTTCCTACTTGGGTTACGGAGGAGTAGTTTCTTGGTTTCCTGGTCCTTGATAGAAAAATGAGTTTGCCAAAATTCAAAAAAAACATTATTGTCTTTAGCAAATTGATTAACTGAAAGTAAATTTTTAGTTATACGAGGAACATATAACACATTATTCATATTTAAGAAACTATGTGAACAAGGAAAACAAACTTTGCCAAGATGAGAAATTTGCAAACCTTGACCATTCCCGACATGCAATTGATCACCGCCTTTGTATTCAGAGACAATGCTTTATGTGGAGATATCAGGGGTAACATGTGAATTCGCACCCGTATTAGGATACCAAAGATGATGATCACAACCATGATTATTGTAATGAGAGGGAGAAGTGCCACCTGAAAAGGTAAAATTAGCTTGGGGTTGAAACTGTCTACGAGATTTATTAGAGTACCGGAGACGACAACAATCAATAGTGTGATTGCGCATGTCACAAATCTGATAAGGGCCCTGAAAACCACATTTGTAATTCGGATTGAAAGAAGAAGCTTGGCGTGATGCTTGAAGAGGCAGCTGTTGTGATATCAACAGTAGCTGCTATTGTGGGGTTGGCAGTAGCCCACCCATAGTGGATGATGACTGTGACGTGGAGAAGATAGATGGGCCAGACCTGTTCAGGTA
>CANXYC011613293.1:0-14414 GCA_948193065.1 Aleurites moluccanus
TATATATATATATATATATATATATATTCACACAATTTAGTGCACATGCATGAAAAATAGAAAAATATATCAGAAAGTATCACTCATAACATTTGACGATCAATAGACTGGTTGGCTCTTTCTGGAGCGCCTTCTACCTAATTGCAAAGAAAACATATGGAATACTAAAAGAAAATATAGGATTTATTAGAATTATATTCAAGTATTAACATATAAATAAAAAAATAAATTTAAAAAATTTGTCGAAATTTCGGCAATATTTCCTTTAAAATATGACGTAACCTCTTGAAATAAAAATGATAACACTTTCAATAAATATCCTAAAAATTTACATTCAACACCATCAAACCAATTGACTTCTCTTGGGTCTCAAACTCATTAACCCAATAATTATGATCAATTTACTCGTCTCAAATATTGAATCCGATTCACTAAATAATTATTTATAACAATTTAATATTTCAACTCAATTCCACTAATTATTTTACAATATCAACCACCACTGAATATTTTAAATTAATTCTAATATTTATTCTTTAGTTAATGAGATACAAAAAAATAATTCCCATAATAAATTCATAATTTATTCCAAATAATTAAATTAATTATTTCACAATTAATTTCAATATCGATGCTCAACTAATTTGGTCATCATAATTATTCTCCTTTTAAGAATCTCCAATTAATTTAATAAAATAATTATCTACTTAATCCACAACTCAATATCAAGATTTCAATGAATAATAGACCAAAAATAATATTTTATTAATTAATTACCTCAAATTATATTCTAATTATTACTATACACATAATATCGTCTCTATATATTATTTATCAAACTCTAATAATTACCTTAGTTTAATTCTGTTTATCCACTTAATTTTAACCATTGGCTCGATTAAATTATTCCATCATAATTTAACTTTCCAGTACATAAATTGAATAAATATTGTCCACATAATTTCTATAATAATTCTAAATCGATATAATAAATTTATCTTAATTTTTGTATTCAATAAAAATACAGTTACTGATATTTCACTGCCTGAAAATTCTACAATCAATGTCAAATTCAATATTTTTCCATAATTACTATCCAAATAATTTTCATAATAATTTTAAATAATCTAAAATAATTCATCATAATTTATCTACTCAAAATAAATACAGTTATTAAATTTTAATTGCCTAAATTTTCTAATACCAATATAAATATTCAACTATTTTTACAAATTTATCTTCAATCACACTCCAAATAATTGATAAATAAATTTAAACTCACTAATTCAAAATTTATCAGAAATCTACGAATGTCATATTTTTTTGATCTTTATTTTAGTCTTCAATCGGAGCAAAAAAGATACCTATGGAAAGCACACGAAAAATGGAGTCTAAAAAAAGCAGAACTACCGAGAAACTCTACTGAACTTGGCTGAAATCAGCCAGAATAGCTTCAGCCTCGGGCGAGCTTTAACCGGTGTGTGCGGCGTCTATAGGCGACTATCTCTTGGCAACAGACTGATCGATAGTTGAGAAATCTCCTGGTGCCGTGTGTTCGGTGATCTGACAACCAGACGGTGTGCTTTCAGCGAGCTACCTCCTCTCTCTCTCTCTCTCACCCCTTCCTTTGTGTCCTGTTCTCAACTCGTTCCATTCTTTCTTTCTTTTATGTTTTGTTTCCTTCTTTCTTTGTTTATATATATATATATATAATATAATATCTTAATATAACAATAATATATGAAATTAAAATTTTATTAAAATATTATCAAATTATCAAAAATTTTCTTCCAAAATAATAATAATAATAATAATATATCATGACCCGTTTTCGGATTGCAACGGTCCTAGGGCACGGAAGATGACAATAGCGACCGACACCCGTAGAACCCAGTATCACATGCACAATCTATAAACCACAATATAATATCCATTTTAATCAGTTACCATCCATTCTATTATTCTGTCATGCATTCTATAATTTACTGCAATTGGTTGTATCAGTTATATATCATATCACATAATCATCATAAAACTCATATATACCATCAAGTATTATATACACATATTCATCTCCTAACTAACCCATACATACCCCATGGAGCAACTAGATAATGAACACCAAAAATAATAATACAGAAATATCAGAAAATATACGTCTGATGACTGTAGCAGAAATCCTCAGAAGATAGATGATAGGATTTTGCTACTTACACCTCTCCTAAAATGGGTAAACAATGAAAAGGGTGAATATAGATGATACTCATTGAATCTATATGCATCATCAATGAAATATAGGTTGAAACAATGATATACACATGATAAGGAATAATGGCATAGTATCAATCAAATAGGTTTATAGAATCAATATCAGAAATCAATGGAATATCAATGGTCATATCAAATCATGGAATCATATGGTAAGACAGATATAGCGCCCTGAAACACGTAGACTATATGTAATCACACAGTTGATCACATATCACATAGGCATAAGACTGATCAGGTCCTATGGCCGGGACCAATAACCCTTCCCAGCTAGGGCATCAATATCAATGTGCACATTGCCGACAGTATGTACCCACTACCCTGTCGGTGAGGTAGCTTTGTCAAACCAAATTTAGGTCAATATAAATGGATAACATGTCAATAGACACCATTATACAATAATGGTATCATCAATGGCATTAAGCTCAATATCTTTCAAATCAAATAATAATTGAACAAATAGCATTGCAATATGCGATATACAATGAATGATAAGCGGTATAGGAAACAATAAAGGAATGGAACAAAGGTTGGTTCGGTAAGGAAAATCGGTGGACCAATTGGCATGCCAATATCGCTGGCGACAATAGCATTCAAATGGTAAGCCTATGGAATACAAAGCAATAGGCCAAAGGCAAGTGAACTAGGCATTTTATCAAACACATGGTGGGCATACAATGGCAAGTTAATAGGTTAGGTTAGGGAGCAACATTGACTTGCCCAATTCAATCAACACAAATCTACATTGTCAACAGTGGTATAGGCATCAAAGAAACACAATTAAACAACATCAAAATGGGATCAAATGGCTATGAAAAATCAAGTAAAACCAAGCAAATTCCAAAGGAATGAATAGTGATGGTGGGTTCGGCCAAAGATGAGATTTTGTATATGGTTTCCAATCATCAATTCAATCAATTAGGCATGTTATTTGATGCATTATAGACTCACCTAATACTTCAAATCACCTTGGAAACAAGCTCTCCATCGAAATTTCCCAAATGCACCAAATAGAACACTTTGTCCTAAACTTTAATTCTACATCAATTAGTTATTTATTCACATCCAATTGACTAATTCTAATATCAATTAACACAATCAAATACTAAATCATCAAACCCTTTCTTACAACTTCAATATAGCTAGGCAATTTAGGAATTTCTAACAATTAGCATTAATTGATGCAAATTAACTACAAACCCATTTAATTCAACCTACATAACATCTAAATGAACCATAAAATCAAACAAATAAATTGGTTATCTTGATTTGGGTGACATGGCCAAAACTTCCTTCCAACTTTTTCTTGAAATTCTTTACTCTTCCAAGCAATCTAATGGTGGCAAATGATAAAACACTAATCAAACTCAAATTTTCTATGAATTTTCTAAAGAATTTGGTGAAGAAATGGAGAAGAATGGGAGCTAGGATGGTTCGTCTATGGCAAGAGAAAAGATGAAGATGCAACAAATTTCTCTAAGTGCCAAATATATACTAAAATCAATTTGGTAAATTACAACTTAATCCCCGAACTTTCATATATCACATTTTAGTCTAAAATCTTTTGTAATTTATTCTGTCAATTTTGTCTGAAATTGGATTTCAAAGTGAAGAGTTAATAGGCTTATTTTAATTTATACTTATTTATAAAAATAGTTCTGGAGTCATTCTGTAACTCCGACCGATCAATTTTCACTATTCACCTTAAACTTCTATTTATTTACCATTTTGCCATTGGTTACTTTTTTAGTGTTCCTAAAGGATTTTCACTTCTTTCTTTTTACCAAAATTACACATAAATTAAAGTGATCTTTTACTCCCAGATCAATTTCAGAAATTTTTCTATTGACTGAACTGCTAATTTCTTGGCAGTATTTCCGACACCGCCGCTTTCCGGAAAAATATCAAGTTCGCTTTCTAATTGTGTCTCTAAAATTATTTCCCATCATTTCAAGACTAATGAACCATGAACTGAGAATTAATTTATGCATATGAGTTAGGAATTTATACGGTATTACATAATATTTAATTAGCTAATAAATTCTAATTATCCATTTAAAATGTCTAATCTAATTAACTAATTAAATAAATAATTACTAATTTTAAATTATATAAAAACTAAAATTAATACATTAATTATATAATTAATAATTAACAATTAATAATGATAATAATGATTAAACAGAATATTTAACTATATAAATAAATATTTACAAAATTAAATAACTAGTAATACATAAAATTAATACAATAATTATAAAACTAGTAATTATTAAATAATACCTTGATATATATATATAAAAATTCAACTAATTAAATAACTAATTTCATAATAATAAAATAATACCAAAAATTTCAAGTTTATGAAATTAAAAAAAAAATCAAACCTTAAAAAAAATATTTTTCTTTACTTTTAAAATAAATAACTATTTATTTAGAATAAAATAATATAAACCCATAAATTTTTTTATATTCTTTAAATATTATTATTTTTGAATAAAATATAATTTTAAATATGATATGTGTATATCCTGCAATAATCATGACGTAATATATATATTATTGTGTTTGTCTTTTATAGCAATCAAAATGTTATTGAGGGGACGTGAACAAACCAGTAACTGTGACCGTGAAAGGGCAGAGGTGCCTAATAGAGAGGCAGAGGTTGCTTTAAATGAGTCATTGGTAAAAGAGGAATCAGAAGAACCTCCCAAATCTTGGAGAAGGACAAAGGAAGCCAGAGAGGGTGAGGAACCCTAGAGGCTAGAGATGATGCTAGGGATGATGAAACTAAGAATTACAGGAACTTAGAAAAGAAAGATACTCAGTGCCACCGCCCATACCACCAATGGTTCCACTAGTTGCTCCACCAGTACCTATGCTACCAGTTGTTGTGCCAGGTGAGCTTGTAGTTCAAGAAGGCCGACGTGTGATAGATGAGGGTGGAGTTAATATGTTTAATTTTCTAAAGCTAAAATTGCCAAAATTTAAGGGAGAACGGGGTGAAAAATCTACTGACTTTTTGGAGCAGGTGGAAAAGGTGTGAGAAGGCCATCATGTTCAGATGCTAGAGCAATAGAGTTGGTTGGGATGTTATTTAAAGGGAATGCCTGAAACTTATTTTCTAGGCACATAGAGGTACAGTTATATGGTGATGCACCACCAACCTAAATATAGTTTAGAGCAACATTAATAGATGAATATTTGTCTGAAGGTGTGAAAGAAAGAGGGATAATTCAATTTAAACAGTTGGAGCAGGGAAATCTTAGTGTGCAAAACTATGCTAATAAGTTCATCAGATTAAGTAAATATGCAAGTATAATAGTACCCACAGAGGCAAATTTGATAAGTAGATTTAGGCATGCTGCCTACTGAATTTACTTCACTAACAAAGATTATTGATAAGGCCACTCTGATAGAAGCAAAATACAAAGAAGAAAGATCTAAAAGGGAACAGAGAAGGAAGGGTGGGATAGGTGGACAACAAAAAAAAGGTGAAGGAAGTTTACAACAAAAGTCAACAGAGATAATGATCGAAATTGAGCAAAGGCAACCGACATGCAGTCAGAGGAGAGGTCAGACCAGGAATACTATAGAGTCATCAGCATTAGGGTGTTCAAGAGGCTCTAACAAGACAGCATCATAAATGCCTAGTGTTCTCATATGTGACTTTTCTGGAAGGAGACATGGTGGAGAATGCAAATGACAGACTGGTGCATGTATGAAATATGGCCAACAAGGGCATTTTATCAGAAAATGTCTTATATAGGGTGTACAACAGACAACCACACTAGTTTCAAAGCCTGAGTAGAAATGACAATAGGGGTGTAGAAGGCAGGGGCAGAGGATAGGGACAAAGTTGAAGCTCTAGTTTGACACTAATAGGAAAGAGTCAGGGCAGAGTATTTGTCATTAATGCCCAGGAGACCTAAAGATCCGACACCATTACGACAAGTATATTTCCTATGCAATAAGAAATAGCACAAGTGTTATTTGATTCTAGTATCACTTATTCATTTGTTTCATCAATTTTTGCATCTAAAATTGAGAATAGAGAAATAACTAATGCTAATACCTTTAAAATCCCAAATCCAAACCCTAATTAGGTTATGTAAAGAACCTAACCCTAGTTTAAGCTTTCATAATCTATAATTAAGTTAGAATATATTTAATTAAATTCATTACATGCTAAAATGGTGATAATTTTAGTGTAGAAACAAAGGAAGAACATACTTGTCACTTTTGCCTCCTTTGAAGGAATTTGATATTTCAAGCTTTATTTTGGCAATTTGACGGCTTAGATGAGTTTAATATACATCATTTTACATGCCTAAAGTGATAAAATGAATTATATAAACCATTTGTGAAAAAACCATCATGGTCGAATCATGAATGCCATTTGCCTTTAATTTTTTCTTTGATTTTTCAAGCCTATTTTGATCATTTTGTATAACTATTTGTTGGACTTGAATTGCTTATTGAATTACCTATATTGTGAGCTTGTTGATTGTTATTTGAGCATTGTTAATATTCTATCAAAATATGGCTTGAAAGTTGCACACCAAGTATTCGTTAAAATACCTAAATGAATTCTTCATTGGCCTACTGAGCCAATGCCATCATTGCCAATAACGTTGGCTAGCTAATTATGCTAGCATAACTGACATTGATTGTCCTCTTTTATGTCCAACCTTTACTTGAATGTCATACCAATTGTTATATCAAACCATGCTTTTATTGTTTATATATGTTTAATTGAAGACACCAATTGAGTAATATGTACCTTATACGTTCATTGATGAGTATATTCTTTATCTATTCCTATTGATTTATTGCCTTGATTAATGTTCCTTTTACCTTATCATATGTTGATTTGACAGAGCTACCCTACCGACAGGGTAATGGGTGAGTACCGTCAGTATTGTTCACAATGAATACTATGGACCCTAGCTGGAAAGAATTAATGTCATAGCCATGAGACCTGGCCCACTTTATGTGATGTGGGCCGGCAGATAGAGGAGCAGGCTTTATAATTTTTAGAGAAGCAAGATAGGGCCTTTCATACAGGTCGCCTTTAAAAGGCCATAACTTTCAGCATAGGATGAGCCACGGGGAGCATGAGTACTTATTTCGAAACTCGTTCAGAGATCTAGAACAATGATTGGAGAATCTAGCACGACCCAGTTTTGACCCTAAATTCAGCTGTTTAAAGCCCAAATGGAGCCTCTGAAGTTTTTAGGTGCATTCTTTAGCTTATTTGTGAACTGTTTTATTTTGTTATATTTTGGGCCGAAGCCTATTAGCCCATTAGGGTTTTATTCTTCTTTTACCATATAAATATGCGTGTTTTGTTTTATAAAAGATAGTTTTGCCGAATAATAAAACCCTACTTTTCTTCCAGTTTCGGTTCTCCTAGAAAACACGAAGTTGATGCCTATTTCCTGGTATTTCTAAAATCAACAGGTTATAGAAGACTATTGTCCGGTATTCGTGCGTGAATCAATGGATTACAATAGTATTTCTGTTCCATTGATATTTTCGCTGCGTCATTATGTAATTTACATATGATTTATATAATTTTATATGTGTTAAGGCTCATTATTTGTCATTTCCACTTGACTTATTTGTCACGACCTGTTTCCGGATCTTGACGGTCTTAGGATGTGGGAGATGCCAATGGTGACCGGCACCTGTAGAACCCAGTATCACATGCATAATCTATAACCATCAATTATTATCCATTTTAGTTAATTACCATTCATTCTATCATTCTGCAATTCATTCTGTAATTTATTTCAATTGGCTGTAATATTCAATATATCAAACCATATGATCATCATATATCTCATAATATCATCATATATGTTCATTTCCTAGCTAACCCATTCATACCCCATGGAGCAACTAGATCATGAACACCAAAAATAGTATAGAATTCAAATATGTACATGAAATGACTGTAGCAGAAATCCTCAGATGACAGATGACGGGATTCTGCAATCTACTTCTCTCCTGAAATGGTTAAACAAGGAAAAGGTGAGTATATAAGATACTCAGTGAATCTATATGCATCACAAGTCAAAATAGGATGGGACAATGTTATATATGTGATAAAGGAACAATGGAACAATATCAATCATGTTGGTTTACAGAATTAGTATCAGAAATCGATAAGAATATCAATGGTCATATCAAGTCATGGAATCATATGGTAAGGCAAATATAGGGCCCTGTAACATATAGACTATGTGTAATTACATAGTTGATCACATATCAAGTAGGCATAAGACTGATCAGGTCCTATGGCCGGGACCAATAACCCTTCCTCGCTAGGGCATCAATATCAATGTGCATATTGCCGATAGTATGTACCCACTACCCTGTCAGATCAGCAGCTCTGTCAAACCATATTTAGGTCAATAAAAATGAATATCATATCAATAGACACTATTTTTCAACAATGGTATCATCAATGGTATCAAACTCAATATCTTTCAAATCAAAGGGTATTTGAATTAAAGGCTTGCAATATACAACATTCAATCAAGGATAAGGGTTATGGTAAACAACAAAGATATGGAACAAAAGTTGGTTCGGCAAAGAAAATCATCGGGCCAATTGGCATGCCAATGTTGCTGGCAGCAATGGCATTCAAATGGCAGGCCTATGGAATACAAAGCAATAGGCCAATGACAAAATGAACTAGGCATTTTATCAAATACTTGGTGGGCACAATTTGGCAAGCAAATTGATTAGGTTTAGGTGCGAGTTTGGCTTGTCCATTTCAATCAACAACAAGGCACATTGGCAACAACACAATAGGTATCAAATCCATAAGAATAAACAACACAAAATGGATCAAAAAGACATAGGAATTCAAGGCAAAAATCAAAGCAAAACCAAGGCATGAATAGTAATAGCCCATTCAGCCAAAACATGGGTTTTATATAAGGTTTTCAATTTCAATTCCAATACATTAGACATATTAAAGGATGCATATAAGACTCACCTAAGCCTTCCAATTACTTTGGAAACTTGATTTCCACCACAATTCTCCAAATGAGGCAATAGGCCCAACTTTGCCAAATTTTGAATTCTACACCAAATGATCCATCAATTAGTTACCTATTAACCTCCAATTGATATATTCTAACATCAATTAACATTAACTAGCACTAAATCATCAATCTCATTCATACAACTTCACTTAGGTTAGGAAAATTAGGCATTTTCATCAATTTGCATCAATTGATACAATCTAACACCATACCCATTTAATTTAACCTCCAAATAATCTAAAACAACCATAAAACTAAACAAATTAATTGATTACCTCAAAAGGGAAGATCCACCCGAAATGCTCTTTCCAAAAATCCCTTGAATTCCTTTAAGTTCCTAGCAAATTTAAGATGAATAATGGTAGAACTAGGTTAGATTTTAAGTTTTCTTTGATTTTTCTCAAGAATTTTGGTTGGAAAAATGGGGGAAAGAAATGGATGGGAGGTTCGGCCTAAGTATGGAGGAAGGAAGAAGATGAACAAAATTTGTTTAAGTGTTGCTTTTATATTAAGTTATAATGGCAAATTATATTTTAGTCCTCAAACTTTCAAGTAATTATACTTTGACCCCAACTTCTTCTATAATTTATTCTGATAATTCTGTCAAGATTTGGATTTCAAAGTAGGGAGTCAATAAGCTTATTTTAATTTATACTTATTTATAAAAATGGTTTCAGAGTCATTATGTAACTCTGATGGATTAATTTTCACTATTCACCTTAAAGTTCCTTTTATTTACGATTTTGCCATTGGTTACTTTTTCAGTGTTCTTAAATGTTTTTCACTTCTTTCTTTTTACCAAATTCAAAAATTCTTCTGTTGACCAGACAGCTAATTTCTCGATAATGTTCCCGACACAGCCACTTTCCGGAAAAGTAATTAGTTCGCTTTCTAACTATGTCTCTAAAATTATTTCCCATCATTTCAAGACTTTTGAACCACATACTGAAAACTAAATCATGCATATGAATTATAACTTTCTAGGGCATTATATTATTATACTTATGACTTGCCTAGTTGATACTGACTATTATTGTTATTCAATTCTTCCACTTATGTCAATTGGTGTGCAAGCCTGATACTTAATATTTGTTTATCCTATTTTCTTTTTGATTACCTAATCCAAATGTAATGTGATGTATATTGAGCTCACTGAGTATTTTATACTCACTCTGTAATAGTTTAACATTTTTCAGATCAGGAGTAGAGAGTAGGTTCCAAATCTTCTTTTGTGAAACCATCAGACTTATTTTACAGTGTAAATATTAGTACTATGTATCTTTGTAATATTTTAGTTGCTCCATAGTTTGTAACTGGTTATAGTTATATGTACGAAACTTAATATATAAATATATATAGTTAAATTATTTTTGTTATATGAATAATGAAACCAGTAACTGAATTACATAGCATAGAGAAAAAAGTAATTAATTAAGTAACAGTGAAAGATAAATGGTTATGTCAAGGGTTCTACGGGTGTTGGTTGCCTTACACTGATCTCACATTCTAGGACTGTCATATTCTAATTTTGGGACATAACAGAGGTGGTATCAGAGCTTAGGGTTATATGAACAGTATATAGATACAATGTTAATAGGACATAGGATAAACCATGGAACATTAGGAATTCCAATTTCATATTTTTTTGTATTTGTCAAGTATATGTGTATTCTGCGATACTATACCATACTAAATTATTGTATTTGTTTCTTTTAGTGGCTAAAATGTTTGAAAAGGAGTGAGAGCGCACTTGAAAACTAGAATATGATAGAGAAAGGGAAGCTAGTAGAGAGGCTGATGTGGCTTCTAATAAGTCTCTAGTTAGGGAGGAACCATAAAAACCTCCCCGATCTCGATGGAGGACAGAGGATACCAGGGGTAGCAAAGATCCATGGAAAGCAAAGATTATGTAAGGAATGTTAGATTTACGTCGTGAATTATAGGAATTGAAAAGAGAAAGATAGGCAATACTGCCACCAGCAATGCCACCCCTTCTACACCAGTTGTACCTGCTCCACCAGTACCAACACCATCTGTTTTTGTTCATGGTGAGCCTATTATTCAAGAGGGTCATCAAACTATAGATGAAGGCGGAGTGAGCATGTTTAATTTCCTGAAGCTGAATTTACCAGAATTTAAAGGTGATAAAAGGGAAGAACCTATAGATTTTTTGGAGCAGATTGAGAAGGTTGTGAGGAGGTTGCCATGTTTTGATACATGGGTTATTGAGTTGGTTGGTTTACTATTAAAAGAGAAGGCATGGATAGAGCTGCAATTGTACAGTGATTATCCTCTTACTTAAGCCCAATTCAGACAAGCGTTGTTAGATTAATTTCTTGCAGAGGGTGTGAAAATAAGAAATATTATTCAGTTTTAACAGTTAAAGCAGGGCAACATAAGTGTGGAAGAATATGCTGATGAATTTATTTGATTGAGCAGATATACCACCAGAATAACACCTATATAAGCTGATCTCATTAGCAGATTTAGAAGAGGACTGCATGTTTCATTGTATAATGCCTTGTTATCTATGGAATTCACTTCATTGACAACAATATTTGACAAAGCCAATCAAATGGAAGAGAAGTATAAAGAAGAAAGGGCAAAAAGATAGCAGAAAAGAAAAGGGGGATCCAGTGGACAATCCAGAAAGGTAGAAGGAAGTTCCTAATAGAGACAACCCGAAACAACATCCAAAACAAATTAGAGACTACAATTTGCTCCTAAATTGAAAATGGAAAGGCAATTAATGATAATTACACTAAAGATATTCACACCTATGGGGGAGAGTGTAGAAGTAAAATACTTTTACCCGGGTTGCAAAGTAGAGATTGAGGATAAAATTCTGTATGCTAATTAAGTGGAATTACTTGTGCTTCAGCTTGATATTATACTGGGAATGGATTGGCTAACAACTTACCATGCAGTAATCGATTGTTATGAAAAGAAGATTAGGTTCTAGTCTGAAGGGCAAGAAGTATTTGAATACCAGGGTAAAAGGTAGAAATGGGGATTAAATTTATTTCGGCTATTCGTGTTAAGAAACTATTTTGAAAGGGATATCCATCTTACCTGGAAAATGTATTGATATTTAGAAGGCTCTAAGGGGAATTGATCAAATTCTTGTTGTTAAAGAGTTTCTAAGAGTTTCATGATGTTTTCCTTGAGGATTTGCAAGGGCTACTACCAAAAAGGGAGATTGAGTTTGAAATTAAGATGTTTCCCGACATGGTTCCGATATCTATTCCACCATATAGGATGGCACCTACATAACTAAATGTGTTAAAGGTGCAATTGTATGAATTATTGGATAAAAGGGTTTATCAAGCTAAGTAGCTCATAGTAGGGCGCTCCAGTTCTATTTGTAAAGAAGAAAGATGGATCATTACGGATGTATATTAACTACAGAAAGTTGAATAAAGTGACTGTTAAGAATAAATATCTTATGCCACGAATCGATGATTTATTTGATTAGTTACAAGGTGCAAGCTATTTTTCAAACATTGATTTGGGATCAGGGTATCATCAGTTGCGTATTAAGAAGGAAGATGTACCTAAGATAGCTTTTAGAACCCGGAATAGACACTATGAATTTCTAGTGCTGCCCTTTGGGTTAACGAATGCTCATGCGACATTTATGGATTTAATGAATTGAGTCTTCAAGCCTTACTTAGATAAGTTTGTCATAGTATTTATTAATGACATTTTTATCTATTTTAAGAGTGAAGAAGAGCATGTAAAGCTTTTTGGAATGGTACTATAGATACTACGGGAACATAAGTTATATGCCAAATTGTCGAAATGTCAATTTAAGGTTACTGAAGTATGTTTTATGGGCTATATGGTCAGCAAAGAAGGTATTAAGGTAGATCCCAAGAAAGTAGAAGTCATTGACAATTGACCCTGACCTACTAATATGAATGAGATACGTAGTTTTCTTGGTATAGCTAGTTATTATCGGTAGTTTGTGAAGGATTTCTCAAAGATTGCTGCTCCATTGACCAGACTGACCAGGAAACAAGAGAAGTTTTAGTGGACAAATGATTGTGAAAGGAGTTTTCAGACATTGAAGACCTATCTTATGACTACTCCAGTGTTAGCTTTGCCAATGGAGAATGATAAATTCACGGTGTATTGTGATGCATCTAGAATCGAACTAGGTTGTGTTCTTTTATAGAATAAGAGGGTTATTACCTATGCTTCATGACAGTTAAAGAAGCATGAGATGAATTATTTGACATATGACATGGAATTGGCTGCAGTGATATTTACATTGAAGATCTGGAGGCATTACTTGTATAGAATTGAATGTGAGATCTACACGGATCACAAAAGCCTACAGTATATTTTGCAGCAGAAAGATTTGAACCTGTGGCAACGGAGATGGGTTGAATTGTTAAAAGATTATGACTGTGATAGATTGTATCATCCGAGTAAATCTAATAATGTGGCAGATACATTGAGCAGGTAGTCAATGGGTAGTCTAGCCCACATTATTGATATAAGAAGACCATTAATCCAGGAGATGAAAAAACTGATTGATATGGGAATTAAATTGGAATTGGAGTCCCATGATCGAAACCAGGTTTTGATAGCCCAATTTCGGGTTAAGCCATCATTGATTGATGATATTAAAGTAGCACAGGATAAGGATCCTTATCTACTGAAGTTAAAAGAAGGTGTTCAAATAGGCAAGGCTCCTGAGTTCATAGTAGATGATGGAGTATTAAAATGTGGGAAAAGGCTATGTGTACCTGATACTAATGGATTACGGGAACGGATCATGAAAGAGGCACATTATGCTTATTGTAGTGTTCACCTTGCAATCACAAAGATGTATCATGATATGAAGAAGCTTTATTAGTAGCCTAATATTAAGACAAATGTAGCTAAATTCGTGTCTACTTGCTTAGCATGTTAGTAGGTTAAGTTTGAGTACCATAAGTGTCACAGCCCAACTTAGGAGCCATGACGGTCCTAGGGTACGGGTGATGCTATTGCTACCAATACCACGAAGAACCCATTAATTAAACTATATGGCATGCATACACAAATAAGCTTAATACAGCTTAAGCAAAACAAATAAAA
>CANXYC011613422.1:0-41225 GCA_948193065.1 Aleurites moluccanus
GATAAATTTTGAATGTATTCCATACTGTCATCAGGAGGCGCTCCGAAAAGAGCTAGCTGGTTAATGGTCGTCAAGTTGTGAGTTGATATATTTAATTTAACTCTGCATGCAAGCATTGATGGATGAAATATATGTATATAACTATCATTATTGCATTCGATTTAGGAGCATGATGTATGTTTATGTCATATTATATGATGTTTATGATGATGATGAATGACATTGTATGTATATGTTGCCGATGGAAAATAGAGTGATGCGGAATCCACCGCTAACACATAAAATATCAATGATGTAACGTGTCACAACATGATTTATGATGATGTTATTACAGGGATTGTCTAGTTCGAGTTGATCTCACCGTGGCCCCTGGACATGGATAAGACAGTATAGGGATGCCTGGTTTGAGTTGATCTCACTGTGGCCCATAGTTGGAATTTAAGAGAGCCAAGGGAGGGGGTCGGCTCCCCATTTATGATAAACGAAAACATAAATGAGGTTGGATTCCACGGACATTTTCTATCATGTATGTTATGTATGTTTATGGGTGATTATATGTGATATGACATTTCATATAGATTTAATAAATGACCTGCATGTTAAATTAATTTATATCAGCTCATTGAGTCGAACGCTCACCCCTGTTCAAATATTTTTTCAGGTTTCGGGTTGAGCTTATAGATATTGAGTTTTTAAGTTGAGTATTCCTGCATTTCATTTCTCAGGCAGTGGAATTATTTTGCTTTATTATGTAATTATTTTATGGTCATTGTGTTAAAATCTATAGAGTTTCGCATTGTTATTTTCAATGTCAGATTTATGGTCATATTTTTATGGGTTATTCTGTTAAGCAGAAATTTTTAAATAATGATATTAAAGTTATTGAGTTTCTGTTGTCAGTCAGGCTTACTACGGGTTCCGAAAGTATTATACTTTCCTATTCCCTAGTGTCGGTCACGTGCCCAATAAGATCGGGTCGTGACAGTAATGACTTTTAATTATTTCTAATTAAAATATATATATGTTGATTTTTATTATTTTTATATTTTTTAAATAAATTTATTTTATTATTATTAATGTCTATTTTCATATCCGTCTCTGGATGAGGGGTACCCTCTCTTCTTAAATTTTCTATATCCATCTATAGTTATGAGATAAACGTCCAATTACTAAATTATTATATTAATGGTAGATTAGTATCAAACAGGAGAAGAAAATATTCTAATCATACAAGATATTAATGAAAGGTTATCAAACTTTATTGTTAAAGTGAATTTCAAGTATTCTAATCATGAAAATTTAAAGCTGTTAAATAATATTATTAAGAATATGTTTAAATTAATATTGAATTTAAAAAAAAAAAAAATATTATTTTATATATTCTTAAGGAATTAATTTCATGTATTATTTAACTGTTCTAAAATTTATATAATCGAAATACATAAAATTTATCTTAAAAATAAATTTAAACGAACTCGATCAATATTTTTAATAAAATATTTTTCTTTAACAACTTTCAAACAGTAATACAGTAAAGACTGTGAATCGTTTTTCTAATAACATATATTTTTTTTCGAAAAAATAATTTCTAGCCATAGTGTTGAGCAGAGTGAGAATTTTACGAAAAAGGGAAGGGACTTAGTCCAGATCTTTTGACTTATTGTGTATTTTATTTGTTATTTCATATTTTTTTTACGCGTCATATTTTTTTTAAATTATTTTCATATTTAATAATTTTTTTATAAATAATACGGCGCATAAAAAAATATAAAATAGAAGACGAAACACGTAATAATGAAACAAAATCAGATCTAGACCGGAAGGGACTGTAATTTGTGAAGTGCGATTGTGACACAACTAAAGCTTATGTAGCTGAAACGTCAAGTTTCACTATCTTTATATTGGTCTTTGGGATTTACACATTAGGATCTTTAGCTGCAATGTGAGTACAAAAGCTATGTACCATTTTCTCCGAGGTCTTTGGGTCTCATAACAGAAGATACAACTGTGCTATCTCATGAACAAGACAAATTTGTATGCCAAGAATGGTAGCCAAACTTTACATATGCTCAGCCTTAAGGTAATGATCACACAACGAATAATATAATAAAGAAAAAAAGCAGCCACAGAAAATATGCTAGAGAATGACTAATAATTCAAATTCAACTAAAGTTGCAAATGAGAAACCGAATTAGGGTTTAAGTTCAAGTTGCCAAATAAGGGTTTTGGCCAATTTAAATTATAATTAACTCAAGGTTTATTGAAGTTTGATTATTTTGAGAGTGTTTGAATTTATTTAAAATGAACATGAAACGCTATTTTAAAATTTAAAAAATGTTAAATGATTTTTTTAGTGTTTGGCTGATTAATTCAAAATGTCATTTTAAAATTTAAAAATAAAAAAAATTAAAATAGACATACTAACGACGTGTTAAAAATTTTATTTTCAAAACAAAATTTATATCCAAACACCCCCTTTATACCTCATTCAAAATAAATGAAAGTCTGACGAAAGTGAACTTATAGGGCACATCAACAAATCATTAAACCACTTAGATTTTGAGATCATTTTGATATCAAAACTCCTATTCTCACCACACTAAAAATTTTGGTATAGTGATAAGATCTTCAGGCTTCAATTTCAATTGTTGTATATGTTAGGTAATTGTTATAATTGTTACTTCAAGAGTTTGAATTTGTTCTGCAGTCAGTTCAGTATTATATCAAATTATATCATGCCTATTATTATATTAAAAATCTTCATTTTAAGACTAGTTTATATATGACTTTGTCTCAGATTTTATAACATGATAACTTGATTAAAGTCAACCAATGCTCAACCGCTTCGATTATCACATTCGCTGGGTCTAATGTCTGCCTTCTTGTGACCCTGAACACTTGCCAACAGATTATTTCTCTATGATATGTTTCATATGTAAACATACCTGTTTGCTGCCAAGTTAGTGAAAGTTGATAATAAAAATCTTTTGGCATTTGCAAACTACAGAAGCTGGGAATGGAATCATGATACTGTTTACAACTGCAGCTTCACTATATGGACTCATCTACTAACATGTCAGTGATTCACTAGCGTCTCTTTTACCATTCCTTCCCTTTTTGGTTGGTTTTTGGGAGGAAAGAAGAATTAAGAATAAATGCATACATCGAATGAATGAATGGACTAAGAAAGTTGCAGAGCTCTAACTCGTGCTGTCAATTCTCTAACTTGGCTCCTCAGACGTTCAGGATTGCAGAAGAAGTCGATGAAGACACGCCTTTGAAGTCCAACCTCCTGTGAATGATGTTTTACAATCTACATGGCATAAAGATTACAGATGAAAATTTCAGTTTGCAATTTGATAACTAGTAACTAGTACCCATGAAAACATTACTAGAATTATTGAAGCTGATATGCTTTGCATCTTCACACAGTATTAAAAAGTTTAATAGCATAGAATTAGATGCACAACAGCAGTAGTAAAAGGATGAAACAGGAAGAATTTATATACAGCACCATGGAGAAATTTCACTGCACAAACTTTCTTGAATGCAATGAGAGGTGTATTGGTTGCATATGTTATCACAGTTTACTACTATGCCTAAAAAATTTATGTCATGGTCTCTCTTCTTCTTCGTTAATTTTTTTTTTGGTCCACTTTTATTCATATGATATGTTATACTAACACCTTCAAAGTTTGTATATCCAGATGCCCCTTTGGCTGTCATTCAGATTGCTTGCACCACCCAAATTTAGCAACTCAATTTAATTGACCAGTCGGATAGGAAAATGCATCAGTTTTAAAAATTTTGGGGGGTGAAAGATAAGAGGAGCCTGTGCAGTTGCTCTTACACCATATTGCATTCAGATATGAATTGATTCAATCATTAAACAAAATTAACCAATAAGATAGTGATAATCAAATTAAAATTACCTCATTTTTTTTGCAGTGTTCAAGTGTCACCTCTTCAACTGCAGCAGAGAGTTTTGCATTTACCTTTTCCATTTCATCAAGTTCCTTCATCAGTGGCTGAAGAAGTAGTATACATAATGAAGCAAACCAAATTAGACCGCAGAATAACCACCCAGAGGTGTAAGTAAGACCAGTGCATAATTATTATTTTTTTTTTTTTCCAATAGTAATTAAGATTTTTATACAGGAGAATGAAAAATCATAGCAGCTGCTGATGTGATATTCAGTGGTTGGACATCTAGCTGGAAAATGTTGACCAATTATTCCAATCACATCATGTCACATCCTTAAGAGTCCCCAGCTGGAACATATTTGTATCACAGTTTGAATTTATAGGGACGCTTGGTTGCCAAATTCCTTAGGAAAGTGAATTTGGAATGTTATATTCCAGTATTTGGTTAGTACATAAATGTTGCATTCCCAGTAAAGCACATACCCGAATCTGTGGACTCCACCTTTACTTAAACCCAAATGATACATAACAGATGAAGGAATATTGGTATTAGATCCCTTTCATGTAAAAATAGAGAAACTTGAAGTGAACTTGATATGGAACTAGATGGTGAGAGAATAAAAGGGTAGATATTGAGATGGCAAGCACTGTTTTCTGAAAGAGAAATTGGGTCACAAGGTAAGTTGCATGTAAAACTCCTGAAAATATTAGGGAAACTTCATTTTCCTACATGTATAGTTCGATCAAGAAACAAATATACTCACCCCTGACACAAACCCGATTCAGGCCTTTTATTTTTCCCCATGGTGACACCCACCCCATCACCTGCTTGTTTGCACTGATTACCCTATTTGAGCTGGAAAGGGGCAAACTTGCCATCCCCATGAACGAGTTTCAGATACCTAAACTCATAAGTGATGGTGAAAGTGAGAGGGACTCGATAATAAGATTAAAGCGAGATGATTGAAGTGATGAAGTTGAAAGGAGAGTAACCACACAATACCAGCAAAGTTCAAGGGGTAACTTCTATAGGATCATGATTAGAGCAACTATGCTGCATGGCAACCCATGTTGACCAATGAAGATACATGTAAACAAGATTAGCATAGCAAAAATAAACTGCTAAGATGGATAATAAATAAGAAATTAATGCATCTATAGGAAAACGGAGGTAATGCCCATTGAGGAAAAAATTGAAAGAAAGGAGAATAGGAGATTGAGATCATTTAGAAGTATTAATCGTAGACCAAAAAAAGCACCATATGAAATTTGAGCACATTGAAGTTGTAGGAGAAAAGAAACCAAGTGGCCAACCAAAGATGACATGGTAGGTAGTAATTAGCGATCTAGATCTTTCTAACACTAGACCAGATGGAATGCAAGAAAAAAGATCAATTCAGTCAACCATAGTTAGCTTGAGATTAAGGCTTACCTGAGTCGATTATTTGCAAACTCGATACAAAAATAATTGGAACTGATTATACTAGTAATTGAGTAATAAGAGCATAAACTAACAAAAGCATGCAGAAAACAAGTAAAATGCCAATGAAGATAGAACAAGAGAATATACCAGTTAACTTAGGATTTAAGAGAATGATGAGGAAGACATACCCGAAGTGTCAATATTGGCTGTGCAGTAGTTGAAGATGCAAACAGTAGTTGTTGCAGACTCTGAATAAGCATGCAGCTGAAACACATAAAATAGATTAAAAAAATGAGAACCTTCTTAAATTTGCCTAATGTCGCTAGTTATTCATGATTTTAGAAGAATGATATTAGCAACTAGGCAGCTGGCATGCCAAAAAGAGTCTCTAATAAGCCATTATTCCATAGGATATCAAATGATTTATACACTCCTTAACACCTTAATATTCATCTCTATTTCCGAACTAACATAGGCTTCAAAAAAATTTTCTTACTAGCTTCTAAAATACAATAAAACAGAACAAATGCCCTAATTGAGGATGACAGTGTCAAACTATTTCATGGAGCAATAGAGGTTAGTCTCTTTCTGCTACCTATTCCTTTTCCTCCTGGATAAACTAAACTTCATATAAAATAAACACACACATATATTATTATCACTCTGGAAAAATAACCTTTTTTGGGTAAGGGATACCAAATTTTACTTGCATTTAAATAATAATTACATTAAGAATGAACGAAACCACAAATAAAAATCAATACCACATCCTTTTCCCCTGGAATAAATTGTCAAACTAAGTATTCTATCAAATAAGCAATAGATCCTTCCATAGAAAAATATCAATCAACAAGAAGACACGGTAGTATTTGTAGAACAGATAAACCCTTCAATACATGTAACTCCCTGGAGAGAGGTATAGCTATTCTTGTTCCATATTATAGGACTGAAACACCAATGATTAAAATTAGATTCTACAATCAAATCGTGTAAACAGCTTCCCTATATCATATAGCCATGGAAATTCATCATGTGATGTTTAAAGAAACCTTCATAAAATCATCATGTGATATTTAAAGAAACCTTCATAAATTCATCATGTGATATTTAAAGAAACCTTCATACTTGCTTGTGTCACAACAGCATAATGATAACGACAACAATAAGGAAGAAATAGATCAGATTAAAGAAGAAAAACATACAGAAATGCATAAAAAACGAGGAAAAAAAAAAAGAAAGAAAAGAGAACTTTGTAATTTTAAGAGTACCATTTTGGATGCATTAGTCAAAATAAGATTACTCACAGTTCATTAATACATCTATTTCTGTCCTCTGGAAGAGAATTTTCAAGATCAGACTGTACTGTCATCAAGTCTGAATGAAGAGCAGAAATCTGCTGTACAATGCCTGGAGCTGATACATATGTTGATAATCCAGCTTGAGCATCTAAAAGAATAAAGTAACAATCTGAATTTCATCATAGAAAAACTAAATGAAACAGTCATTAATATTATGAATCTCATACTAAAAAAGGTCATATGGTGATTACTTGAATGGATACTTAGGAGGTCTCTAACACCATGCAGAAGAGTATCCCTATCATCTACTGCTCCTTGTTCTTGTATATCAGAAGCTGCTTGAGTCAGTGCTAGGCAACAGCCCTATAATGATAAGCGAATGTTACTAAACAAAAAATGATAATTTCAATATAAGAGATCTCCATTCTCCAAGATAAAGGTCCAAAAGAGAAAATTCAAGTTCATTTTATATTTTTATTCATCATATCTAAAAAATCAACTAAAAGACATTCTGCCTAGTATCTTATCCCTAATCCTGCCTATTCGCCTGACTTATCCATACATGGGACAATTTTAATCCAATCCCTGACTTAAAAAGCAGTGACACAACATTGCAAAGGAACACCATGTAGATCACCAATGTACATGGCTATTAGTAAATGTGTAGAGTGGCAAGCTTACGAATGACAGATGTAGTAATCTTCATATAAAAATTAAAATAAAAAAAGAAATTATAATTCAAAAGTGTATAATACCACTCTGCCTTTAGTTGCTGAAAGGTAGCCCTGAAGCTCTGACTCAATAACTTGAAGTAATGAATATGCTCCAAGCATGTTCTTTTTTTCCAACTGACAAGCGATTTTTAAGAATTGATGTCTTGCAAGCTGGTTGATTAAATGATTTATATACTGCAAGAAGCATTAATATTGTGAATCTTTGGTAGATAAAGATCCATTCAGAACATATAATTTATTAAACATCATTGTGATACTACTGCAGAAGAAGTTGGTACTTTTATGTGATGTACTAATATTCACAAATTACACTGCCCCATGATGTCCAACCACTCTGTCTAAGTCTTGTAAAACTAAAATAAAGCATAATTACATCAACAGAACAGAACAATTAGTTCTGAAATACAGATATCACAGCAAGTTATCTTCAAACTGAGGCTTGAACAGTCAGTTGCGAGCAACAAAAAGAACAACAAATAAGGGAAAGAGGGCCTATAGGGAATAGGAAACTAACATTTGTGATTGGGAGTCTGATAGTGCTAGATCATTTTAAAAATTCATAGAGCAGCATGCTTTTATTTTTCAGCAGAAAGGAATCCAAGGATATAAATGTATAGAATTGAACAATACCGCTTTTTGCCGGTTAACGTAACATTCTTGGCGCATGACCTTTAGATCATAATCACCTACAAGTGTATACATTTACATCATATTAACTATATGGAGCACAATGTCATAAGCATAAAAATAAAAATCAGAATTTTTTACGGCCTGCAACAATACCTTGCAAAATGTACGTGTCTTGGAGTTGAGCCAGCTCCCAACAAAGATCTGGAATGGTCTGCAAGTTTGAGGTTGAATCATTAGGGTATAAATATAAATGAAGTAACCCTAAGAACAACCCAGGAAAATTAATAATATAGAATCATAGATAGATGCTACGATTAGCGTCTAAAAGTGAGGGAATTCAACAAGGGAATATGATGCGGACAAGGACATCAAGAAAATTCAAATTCAAAGGCTCAATAATTTTAGAATTATGGTCCTGATTTTATCTAGGATTGATTTCAGATATTACAGTATATATCTAGTCCTGTTAGAGACATATAGATAACACTATTTAAATAAATTACTTGCAGATCCATTAATTTAATTCTAAGGGGCAATTTTTTAAGTTCCATCTTTGCTGGAAAATCTGTCCCTGTTTCTTTAGAAATAATTATATTTATTTTAAGTCTTATTTAGTGCCTTGATGGTTTATGATAACAGTATTCCTTTTAGTTTACCTTGGGAGTCCAACTCCCTAGAGAATTGGGACTACTTTCTGGAAGTCAGGAAAGAGATGATACATAAGTGGAAGTAAAATGCCCTTGATATATATTGGTCAAATCCCAAATTGTTTTTAGAATGTAAATGCAGAACTATTAACAACAAATAAAACCTAGGAATTAATTATGCCTACAAACCTCAGATAATAATTTCTCTTCTTTGTGATGAAGATTTGAAAGTTCTCCCACCAATTCAGAATGCTTTCTCCTGCTCATTTTTAATAAATAAAATGTATTATATGTAGCAATCAAAATGCATATCATGCTGAAATGAATTCTTTTAGCGAATGCTGAAATGCTTTTTCCAAAAACAGGAACAATCTGGAACCATAAATTTTAAACATTAAATATAAAATTATTTAAGTAGCTAGCATGAAGTTGCAGGCTTGTGTATGTAAGCAGAGACACTAGAATATCCAGCTTCATAGAAAGATGACTGAATCAAGGAAATTTTTTCAAGAGCATTAAGGATATAATTATATCCTTCTGGCTAACACATAATAGCATCATTCAGAGTAGAAATAGGAAACTTTCTGTGTAGATGCTTTCATTTCCCTCTTGTTCAACTAAATCATTATTTTCTAGGAGGTGGGTGCAAATTCTTTTAGAACGTGGAATAGAGAATTCGTAGGTGACAGATTGCTGGCAAAGTATATATGAATTATTACACCACTTTTACTAAGTACTAATTCAAATTAGAACAAAATAGATCTAAAATTGAACACCAAGATCTTTGCAACTATGAAGTTGGAATATAGACAGAAACCATTTTTAAGGGATTTGACAGAAAAAAAGCATTTTCATGGCCTGAAACGTTCATTACAATGCAAAAGTATATACCAAACAACATGACCTTCACTAAGGATTGTTTATTTTTTTATAACCCATTGGGTAATTAAACAAAATTCTATAACACCATGGTTCAAATAAGATAGACTTGGGAAGCAAAACATCTTCAACAAAATACAGGTACACTCGCCAGCTGAGTGATCAGAGGGACAAATTAATGATGGTATGCATCAGGATTACTGAGATCCTATTGAAGTTTCAATGTCATATTACAACCATCTGACTGACAGGCTCGAGAAGGAAAAATGAATCTTATACTGAAGGTCATTAAGACATTGAAGAAAGGTTTCCAACACCGAACAATGACATGATCCGAGCAGAACTCATATCTTAATTCATCACAAAGTCCAAATAATATGCAATTATTTTTAAAAACAATATATCCAGCAGATCTAAGCTGTGGCAGCCATTGTCTTTAAAGTATCATCGACGCATTTGAGCCATTAACATGAAATAGGGTTGACAATTCTACATGACATTTATAAGAGTGATTGATAACACTTCAACATATGGCTTGACAACATGCTTTGTCCTATTATGACACATTTGAGGAGATCCAAGAATGTAAATTCAGATTTAATAATTTCACTTGGCATGAAAACGAAGAACATATATATATATATATATATATATATAATGTGATTTAAATACTTCAAAAAGACTTGCTTGTATATAGATAAGTTCCACTTTGTTTTCCAAAAGGCAAGAGCTGTATAAAGAAGGTATTATGAAATGAATTTATCATTTAGGGTAGGAGGAGACTTCAAAATTTATATGAATATCACCAAAGCTCAAGATAAATCCTTCCACTGACTTTTGAACAGAAGGCTTAAAAATCAGAAGTTCTCAACAAAGTTGAAAAGGAGAGAATGTAAAACATGAAAATATTACCTAAGAGTGTGAAGATCGAGATGAATGTGAGCTTCATCTGAAGTTATTTGAGATTTAAGTGCCATAAGAATTGCTTGCTGCTTAGCATTCTCAACCTGAGCTTCAACCCACTGTCTTTCACTAGTTCCAAATCTGTCAATTTATTGAACAGCTTATAAACAATTTGAATAAATATACACGCTAAGAAGGCAGCCTCCAGGCCCCAAATTCTCTCACACATAACTAAGAAAGCTAATCAGTGACATGATATAGAAAGCATGATCAAATAATCAAAAACCGTGTCACCCCAAGATTAAATTCACATTAGTGCTCAAGCATAAACTTGAGCTTGTGTGTGTGTGTGTGTGAGAGAGAGAGAGAGAGAACTGAGAACTAGGATAAATTCGCAAATCAAACTTCTAAACATTCCCAACCCATATGCTTCCTGTAAAAGAAGCGTTTTAATGAAAGTCAAGTTATAATAAGAAATTGCAATCACCATTTACACAGTTACACTGCCTAAAATGTATCATCTTGACTAAAATAGAAAATCTATACACAGTTACACTGCCTAAAATGTATCATCTTAATTAAAATAGAAAGTCTATCCTACATGAAATTAAAACCTATACCACCCTTGACAACCTGTTAATTAGTAGTGAAATTCCTACTATCAAGAAAACAACATAATTTCAGAGATCATTGGATAGAATACATGAATATTTAATAGGGAAAACATAAATTTGAAAGATAATGGAAAAAATACGCACATGGATTGAAGCCGTTGCAACTCAGATACACGTTGGTGATGAGATTTTTCTAAATCTGCCGCATTCAAAACAAGTAACTAGGTTGACATCATAATAGATAAAATACTTGCATCTGAAAATAATAGATAAATACTTGCATCTAAAAATACTGGATAAATACTTTGACATAATGCTCATGAATGTCCAAATCAAAGATATTAGTTGTACATGAGTATCAACATAAATGCCTCAATGCAAAAGCACATTGAGGGCAAGATCTCACTAGATTTGCTTATTGCATGTTTTTCTACACCAAATTAGTGAAAAATCAAATGTCAGCATATTTAAATTGGAAAATAACACCCAGCAATGCAACAAAAAGAAGAAACAACTTGAACTTAAGATGCAGAAGTGAAAGGGAAGGATACCTCTTACTAAAATATTTGAGATGTCATCAAGACTCACCCAAGAACATTTTGATTTTCCCTCCTCAGCAACTAGTTTAAAAGGACCCTGATTATAGTAACATATTAAGACTATTGTTGCATGAATATCTACAAAATATAATTCTGTCTTAATTTCAGTCAGTCATCAGGGTATAGAACTTGTTATCTAGCAATGGAGACAGAATTAGACATAGCATATATAATTTAATAATTATTGAGCTAAGGTGGTGCACAGCATAACTCCACCTATGAAAATTTTTAACCCCATGTAAATCAAGCATGGCCAGTCTCAGACCCAAACAAAGGACAAAGTCGCAACAGGGGACAACCAGTACAAAATTGTCAGATCCCTTATAACTAATCATTTGCATTCACCAAGGATGTCTGAGATAATTTAGCTGCATCTAGGTGTAGAATGATGGAATACACCTTGGAATTATGAACACATTTCAGTTATAGACTAAAGAAGAAGGGAAATAAATCAAGGACGACAAACTAATACACAGCATTATATAGTGCAATGGATAGAGCCCTAAAGGGCCTAAACAGAGAAGAATGAAGGAAAATTATCCATACAGGCTATAGCTCACTCCTTTTAAATTGACATTAAAACTGAGTAGAGTTGATAATTGTAGTGTACAACATTATTTATATTAATACTAAAAGCAAATAATGACCATGTGAAAAGGAAAAGATGCAAAAGGAGCAGAGTTATTCCTCTCATTTTCTCAAAAATATGATATCAGCATTGAGAGAGACTACAGGAAAGGTACCAGCAAGGGTTAAAAAATACTGCTCCATTCAAAATCATTTGAAGAAGAGAAACACAATAGGAACACACCACTCTAGTTCAGGGATAGCTTTCTTATCTAAATTTTGGCAACTTCACTTTCTACCAGAACCAATATGGAGACACAGTAGCTTCAAAGAACTTAGAGAATAATAGTTCTGTGCACATACCGTGTCCAGTTGCTTAGAAAACCACTGATTAATTTCTTTTATACAGGATGAATCTCCAAGCAAGTATGGATGGAAATCGGAGTAAGCTAAATAGATGCCATTTTCTGCACGAAAACTTGAAGATAATGTCAGAAAAAGGAAAAAAAATAAAGAAATTTTTTCTTGCATGCATGTGGGTCGAATACCACCTTTTTACAAGCACTGGAATTGGAGTTGATTAATTTTCAGGTTTGACCTGAATAGTAGCCAGAACTCTACCTCAGAATAGTGCCTCAACTCTTGTATTTGATCTTACTTTTTATATTCCCGTTCTTCTTTTGGACATTTCCACATGTACACCTCTTGTATACAGGGGGGTTAATACCCCAGTTTTTATCTAACATTTTGCTATTGCTTAGAGAGAGGAAGAGAGAGATGAAGTTTGAAACTATAGTCAAGATGACTTATAGGTCACTGATCATCCACCAGGTCAATCAGATTGAAGAGACTAAACTAAACACCAATACCTATATCAGACCAAAAAGGCTCTATCTGAACCATGTTTATCTATTTATGGATAGCATCAAATTCTCATAAATAGAAAATTTGGCGTTGAAGTTTGCATTATTTGATGTAAAATACTTTATGTTTAAACAAAATACAAAATAGCAACAATGTTGATTCTAAAATGCCAAATGGTGAAGATAATAATTATAAACATGAAAAGGAAAATAGTACCATCCCCAGAATGATAATGAGCCAACTCTTGTGCTGTAGATGCTATCCTTCCTAGAACTTCATTCATCTATATGAAAAAAAAAAAGTCATAATAAGCACCAAATTGCTAAGGCAGTTTCCTCCGATGGCATATTTGTGCACAGAAGCAAGAAACATAGAAATAGCCCACTCTGAGAGACATAGACACAGTATTCTAATTACAACTGTTGGACAAATTAGGCAAATATTTTACTTCCATACTCGTAAATTTCGTGCTGAAAGACTGTCATCTATTGCCGTAAGATATCCATTGACAGTAGATGTTGCAGCAACCCGAGCCCGTCTCCCTTGAATCAAAGCTGAAGCTTGGCCAGTGAGCATATCAAATTGAGACTGCAGATACATAAGCTGTCTCTGCAACTCTAAAGCTTCAGCTTTATATGCCAAAGTTGCATCCCTAAAGATGAAAAGAAATCCATCAGTACCGACCAATCCTGAATGGGAAAATTATTAATTCACAGATTAACTAAGGAACCTTATTTACATTTAAAAAAATCATATAAAACACAACTCAGCAATGGCTTCAAAATCTCCAATTTTGAAAATCTAGCCCCTCCATAAGAGTAAACACAGAGAATATCATTGTAAATAATAAAAAAATTCTATAAATGGCAAAATCATTACCGTATGTCTTTAAAACTTTCTTCAGCTCCAAAAACTGCTTCCTGATTGTCTCTTCCAGAAGAAAAGGCTGAAATGCTATCATAAGCAAAATCTAAATCTTCACCCTGTTCAGTCATGCCATTCACTTTATTCAAATAATATATTTGCTTTACTACATCTTTTAAAATCAGAGCTGATTATCAATAAAATGACAAGAGTATAATCAAATTGTCCCAGTGCAAAGTCAGTCGATGTTACAGTAAAAACGAATGGTATTCAAGTAAAAGAGTCCATTTAGATAGATAAGGATTTGAAATGAACGAGTATTTCAATTTAACATTATATTGGTATTTTATGATTTTTCAGATGAAACAGAAATTCATATCCGAAAGGACTTGTGCTATTGCAAATATGAAGGGAATTTATAAAATGGACACTCTCCAAATCAAGAATTAAGGCACAAAAATAAATGCAAAGAAAGTAACCTCACCTCCAATAGCTTCCCTTCTTGCAGAAACTGCTCATACCTGGATAACACAAGCTAGAGAATTACTCAACAAAAAAAAAAAAATCAATTCACACGATTAATCTAGCAAATTGAAAGATATGTATAGAACTTGTACAGAAGCATATAAAAATAGTGAAATAATTAAAGAAAAGAAGGTGTAGGTAACTGGGAGAGGTCGGAGAGAGAGAGGACGTTGGATGGACGGAGGCTAGAGCAGATCCAATTGAGAATAGGGCGTGCGTCGTCGTATTGAAAAGGCCACTCGAAGCTATCAGGGTCCAATGTATCAGCACCTTCGTATCCCAATTCTCCGAGCAAAGCGCACAATCGAGCTCCGCTCATTTCGAATTTTTGTTTTAGTGCACTAAAACAATATAGATCTTCGATTCTCCCTTTTCATTTTCAAAATCTTGGAAGATACTTGTGCTGCTGTTAAGGGGTTTTTGGCGCCGGCCAGATCGAAAATGATGACGACAGTGATTCAAATGACTCGGTAATTCTCTGTTTGTTGTTTTATTTTTACAGTTATACTTTTGTGCTTTGCCTGCTTGTACCTTGTTGACTCAGGCTACGCATTTCAAATTGTGGATTACAATCGTACCAAACAAAAAAAAGGTCCAGTGATATTCTCACTTGCTCGATTTCAAAATTTGGAGGGTGTTTTCCTCCTCTTTTTTTTAATTTTAAAATGAGCTATATGCAAATGATAGCTCTCTGTTTTCCATAATCTGTAATGTATATATATATATATATATATACATACACTCCCTCTTCCATAAACTATATATATATATATATACATACACTCCCTCTTCCATAAACTCATCAAGGGACTAGTTTTTGGTAAACACAATTCCATAAACTCATCAAGGGACTGGTTTTTGGTGAACACAAAGGTGACAACCATTATCTGCCATATATATATATATATATATATATATATATATATACACTTCCATAAACTCATCAAGGGACTATTTTTTGGTTAACACAAAGGTAGCAAAACCATTATCTCCCACTCGCTCATCCACCTCTGACCGTACATAGGTTTTAACCATTTAGACATCTGAAAAATGGAATTGTTTCAATTGCCAAATCATTGAAGCCCTAGTTTATTTTTCTTCAATTTTGTAGTAACCATCTCTTGTTGAGGAAAGAATCCAATAACCAACATTTTCTACACACAGAATTTCTCCGGTCACCTGATGCATGAAAAAGGATGATTTGAGTCCTGGAGAATGAAGAACAAAAAGAGCAGGCATGTCTATCAAGCGAAAATCAAATTCAGCATTAAAGCTTTATTTTACAGGCTTCATCGGGACCTTGAAAGTTAAAATCTTGTGTTCGATTACAAATAGCGATTGTAACAAATTAATCTTACAAGCATTTTCGTTTTTGACAGAGTATATTATAAGCCCACCTACTGGCTACAACTTAGGTTAAGGAGGCAAAAAACTTGCATTATCAAAGATGCTTTAGTTTCCTATTCAGCAAGGCAATGATCAATCAGCAAATATCAACAATTTGCAAGAGCCAAAGAACATTAATGCTCTTCCTGCAGATCTCAAATTGTGATACTCCCCAAGGTTTTAGGGACTTTGCCATTAAAGTTCAGGGGCAATTATTCAGTCACTTTCATCAGAGAAGTATCTTTGGGTATCAAATTGCTGGTTCTGAGAATTTGGATCTGGTAACTCCAAAGGCATTCCTCTATTCATTGGCGCAAATGCTGCAATTAAAAACATGTAAACATACATGAGAACTGCATTCACACAAGATTTGAATAAAGTCATATTATGCACAATCAGCTAGGCCTAGGCATTTAAGTTGTCTTCATGATAACCAACAGTTAAAAAATCATTGATAAAACTATATAACCAAAAAGCTGAAGAAAATCAATTGAATTTAGCATTGCCAAACTCGTGAAACCTATGATGTGAAAACAAACCATTTAGCATATTAATCAATGCCAAACAACTCAATAAGCACACTTCTGATAAGTGATAGTATCAGGTATAACTCACACAGAAAAACTTAAATATACAATGGATTGCTTAAGTGAACAATTGCACTTCAAAATAAAATTTTCTCCTTTTTTTCAGGATGCTTTATAAAATTAAAAGCAGAAGTCATATCCTTCACAATCTTCATAAACACAAAAATGGTTTGCATGGTTAACTGATCAGGTGAGAACTAAAAGCACAAATTACATGTGTGTGCACAAAAAAGACACACAATTTTAAAGAGTGAGCTTGCAGATGCAATTTTGGATTCCCTAACTGACAAACAAATTCATAAAGAAATCAAGTTCAAACTGATTGATTGGTTTAGTTTTTTTATACTGCCTTATAAGCATAACATGACTCTTTAAGCAATTTAGAGCAGGGAATCAAGTTAGTAGATCATAACATAAAAGTAACAGTAATAATAGTAATAACAACAAAATAATAATAATAATAATAATAAAAGCTATGCGCATTCAACCTACCTTTCTGCCTCATTCTTTTCTCTCTATCATATTCAAATTTGTCCCGAATTTGGCTGACCTTTTCCCATTTATCATCTTGCCTATTTCTCCCAAAACCTTGATCCTGCAGTCAAAATCCAATCAGCAACATGGAAGTACCAAACACATTTATGACACAAATAAATATTATAGGGTAAACTTCTTTGCTCTGCATTTCAGTATTTATACAAATCCATTCAGAAGTGTGTTTCCTAGTATCACAATAACAGTGGCAAACTTCCAGAGATTTCCATAATATCACATTGGATTAATTACAAACAGTGGACAGGTGAACTAAAATGATACAATCATATATATTTCAAACCATTTTTTTCTCAAGTCCATCAGCTCGAAAAAATAAACTTGATTCAACCTAGCTGGGCTTCAGCTATATCTGCTAGAACAAAATTAACTAGAAAATATATGGACTTCATCTCAATCAGTGCCAATTCAAATTCTTTGAGAAAATATATGATTTAAATTCATACCTTCATCTGCTCTGATTGCCTACTCCTGCAATATAAGCAAAACCAATGGTTAGGCATCTCTAGTCAAATCATGTGACCTACAAACAATTAAATTTTAATTATGTTTAATGGATGCAGATGTGATGGAAAATATATCAAATAATAACATCTGTGGATAAATTCTTAGAATTTAATATGACCAATAACTCCAAAAACAGACTCAATAGATAAGTAAACTAGAATTAGCAGCAGTGGAGCTTTTCAAGGGCATGCCCCCTCCCTCCCCAAAAAAAAAAAAATTGTTAATTTAAAATGTGATATCAGTACCATTATCTTAATAGGCTTTTATCAGTTGCAACCACCCCCAAAAGTAAATGACAATGTCAAAAATAGTATTCCTCTTGTTATATTGTTATGATTTAACTTTTATTTGATTCTTACTTGGCTTTTACTTATAAACAACCATAAACATGTGATAATTAGAAGTCCTATAACATTTTAAGGCAAACCATCATCCTTAGACTGCCTTCAGAATCTCATCCCTCCTTGGTTTAGGATTTGTTAGAATAGCGGGTTAATAATACTGTATAATAAGTGTGGGGTATCAGTTACGCCAATTGTTGAGTGCATATCAAAACAAGACAAAAGAAAAGGAGTGATAGTTGCACTATTTAAAATCCAAAGCCATTGGTTTCTGAGGCAGCAAGTAGCCCCAAAAGGAGTAATATATTCACAAATAATGATGTCTCTTGTTTTTTATTAATCTCATGTTCACAATAAGGTCTAGTATATACTATACTCACACATATCCTTCTAGTTCCCCATCCCTTGTCCAAAAAAACAAATAAGAAGCCTAATATTTGTTGCCAAAGCTAAGCCTTTTGTTTGGCATTAACTTTTCCAAGATAAACAATTATTTTATGTATAATCAAATAGTAAATCCAGAAAATACAGATACAGTTGCAATATAAGGAAAGATAATTCCAGGGATTGAAACAACATGTTGGAAGAAACTTGCTTGAACAAACCTATATGGGTTAAAATCTTGATCATCATCCTCAGCTGACTCATAGTTTGCATGATCCTGAGCAATTTTTTTGGAGTAGCCCTCATCCCAGTACAGCCTTTCCCAATTCTCTCTGAGTTCCTCATACAGCTCCATATATCTTTTGCACCAAGGCTCATGCTCCTTCAAGTGCAATAAATATATTAGGACACAAATCCAGCTAATCATCTGTTAAAATCTCAGACGCTAACAACAAGCACACACATTAATTCTTAAATCAGTTTTGTGTCTGTGGCCATGACTATTTCTCTTTTGCTTTCACTTAACATTGTCTATTAGCAGAAACAACTTCACTTTATCTTGAATGTACCCTACTAAATCTTACTCTGCTATCATATATCATATCTTTCTATTAGCGTTACATTTCAATAAATCAAAATCATAAATATGGTTGAAGCAATTCAGTTGACAAGAGAAAAATTGTAAACGCAACTTGCTAAAAATAGATTTGCAATAACAAAAACTATCATCTAATAAACTAAAATTTAAAAAATCAAAAGATAAAAAAATTAAGGAAAAATACAGAGAGATGAAAACTCACTGATTCCTTGAGAACGAGGCGAGTACGGCGCATGAACTGCTCTCTGAGCTGCTTTCGGCGTTTGTTGGGCACGTTGTCTCTAGGAATAACAAAGCGCTCGCGCAGAGGCACGTGATCTCCGATCTCGTGCATCTCGCCGTCTACTATCCACCACTCCGATTTATCATTGGTCTTTTTCGCTGGAAAATTCTGAGAATTGGACCGCCGCCTCTTTGGACCCGGTTCAGTTCTGATAGGGCGAAGCTGGTAAGTGGCAAACTGAAAGCGGGGGCTTAAGCTCTGGAGCAGTTTTAAACGGGAAAACATGGGAGCAATCAGTAGTGGGAAGATATTCGCAGAGATGGCGATATCAAGTGCTGAGCAAGGGACTTATAGGAAACAAGTTGGAGTGAAGTGAATGAAACGACAGCGTTTAAGTGGGGATTTATGTATTACTTTGGTATCGTCTAGGACTAGAATGAATATTGAATACTGAATTTGCCTGTTGCCATTGATAAACTTTGAATATCACTAGCTGAGTCCATTTTTGTTGCAATGCATAATCATCCCCTTCTAGTTCTAGTTCACTTAATTTTCATGGCTCTAGTCTATTTAATTGATATATTCTTATAATTTACTGATATATATGGCGAGTGGATTTAAATCATTTCAGTAAAATATAATTCTATTAATTTATAAAAAAAATTATTTAGCTTATCAAAATTTAATTTTTTACATATTCTCGACATACTCGACATTAATTTTATGAAAAATTTTATCTCTATATAAAAAATTTTAATTTTGATCACCTAAAATTAATTTTTGTACAATAATTGGTTTTGGTAAGTTTATTGAATTGTCTTTATTATATAGAAGTTGCTAGGCTACATGCTAGAGCATGCTACAGATCAACATTCAGAATCTACAACATTTGGTTTATTTTATCATTGTTTTTAACATAATAGTCTTGTAATAACAAATAATGCTCTAGCAACTGTGACATATAGGTTCCTTTTCTGTAAGCATTGTCCAAGAATAGGACTGTGATTTCTAAAAGTTAAGTGTGGGCTGTTTAAGTATGTGAAAGACATTTTTCTCTTATATAATAAAAGCAAAAAACTGGATCTGTGAAATAGACAGTTCCTTAGTTTGTATTGCAAGTTCCATACAATCTGAGCAGAGGATGCTGATGTGTCTATTGAGGCCAAATCTTTTCTTTCATTGCTTTATTTGCGAACTAGCATGAACAAGTGAAACCTTATCTATTAACTTCAACTCTCCACCTGATAATTTTTCCATTGTATTGGATGCTCTAAAATGTTTTGACTTGAGCGTATTTTAGTATAGAACCTACTCATCGCTTATTTTGCTAGCATGCATCCTTTTAGTGACATTCATGCTTATTTTGCTAGCATGAACCCTTAGATAATACAAGCCATAGCTGTTTGTAGCAATTAAGTATTCATCAAGTATTCTTGAGAAATACCAGCACCAGGCAGGCTTGTATCATCTAAGAATACTTGGATGATACAAGCTGTGGAATAGTTGACATTCATACCAGGCAGGCTCTTTTAACAGTTTGATGATAAAGTCTGCCAGGTGGTATTTCTCAAGAATACTTAACTGCTGTCTGAATGTATATTTGTTTACTCTTTTATTTTTACATAGAAATTTTCAGCTGAATTTCATGCCATTGACTTCAAATTAATCTTAAATTCTAAGAATGGAAAAAAGATGGGTCGAAAAAGCAGCCTTGCTACGTTCATTTCAAAGATGGTAGGCCTCTCGTGTTTGCTGCCCTTTATTATTCCTGGCAGAGTTCTGAAGGTGATTTTTTATTTTTTTGTACAAGAAAGCATTATTACATTAGTAATTCTCATTTCTTGTGCCTTTTCCAGCATATATTTCATCTTACCTAGGTACTTATTTTGTACCTTTAAGAAATGAGTTTCTAAGTTGTGAACAATTCAGCACTTACGCTGGAAATCTCCATTGTCAAAGTCGGTCTCAATTCGCATCAGTTATGTATATAGTTTCTTGGTACTTGACAATGATTATAGTGTCTGCTTTGTTACATGTGAGATACTTTACACCTTCACAATACTTACTACTTCCTCATCTTCAGCTTTACAGTGGTTGCATGGTGAGTGGTGCCTATTTCCATGGATTCATGTTGTTCCAGTTTTGACACAACACATTAATTGAAACGGAATGTTCCAACTTGACGTCTTTGCATGTCTAACTCAAGTGTCAGCCTTTGCTTTCTGTCAAGCACAAGTTCCACATCTACTGCATTTTTTTAACATTCTCTAGTACAATAGTTGCCCCAGAGATGATCCATTGCTTATTCAAGTAAGGAGTGGAAAAAATTGAACAACAATTTTCATATCAATGTTATATGAAAAAGAGTCCCCAAATTAGAGTGAAAATCCTCATGTCATTTAGTTTGAAGTTTATTTTGGTCATCAGATTCCGGCAGGTTAAATGCCATTGAAACAAAATTTAAAGTTCAGTGACTAAAAATGACAAATTGAAGTTAGAAGACCCCACTGAAACTAAGTACAAAGTTTGGTTATGAGAAAGAAAAGGTACCAGATTCAAGTGGTAGATTTTGCATTTGAATTTCATGGCACATATTGTTGATGAATGATAAATCTGTTGCCTTTGATTTTCACTAGTACATAGGAACCTATTAGGTTGTAAATGTGTGTTTCAACCAGACACTGATTTTCATGTGTACGCAAATGCAGACAGTATGCCTGTCATTTTGGGCGACAAGGGAGCAATTGAAACATGGATAAATGGTTCTTCCTCTTCAAAGTTTGATATAGTACTGAAACCTTGTGAAAATTCAGATTTGGTAAGAGATTTTCACATATAAGAGTGGTCCATTTTCTGTTTTGTTTCTTGTATTCAGAGTACCCAAAAGCACATATAAGAACGATAGACACCGTGCCTTCCATTAAGTCTTGAGAAAAAATTGGAATATATATTAGTACGTGTTTGAATTTTATCGAGTGACACCTGCAATGGGCAAGACATCTTTTGATGGACCAGAGTGCATTAAAGAGGTTCGGTTGGTAGGACTTTTTATTTCATGCAACCTTATGTCCATATCTGCTATTAAATGTCACTGCTAAAATGGAAGGGAATTCTGCATTTTGTACGAGTATATATCTTAGTATTCTTAGATTTGCCCAATTTTAGATTTCTCCTCTCAAGTGATATCAAATACTAATTGCTTAGAGCACGTTTAGCAGATACATTTGAAGACTGACCACAAAAGCACCATCTCGAGGAGGGAAATTAAAACATAACAAGAATCAAATCCACAGAAAAGTGCATGTGAGAATTCTACTCATACAGATCTTCCAAAAGTTGTGAAAGAGGAACATGTAAGTGTAGACAAGTTGAAAATTCCATCCATGACCCAAATGGTTGATCATGATTCAAAATCCAGTGTTTCTACAATTATTCATGAGGATGGAACGAAGTGCAAAACAAAGCGGAACCTGGAGGAGCCTTTGTTTGATTCAAAACTGAATACGGATGAAAAATGACGAAGTGCTACAGAGTCCTGCCAGGAAGAAGGCCAACTTCAAGAGTGGAGGTGATAAACAGCCAACACTTCTTTCATACATAAGCAAAAAATAGTACTAATGTACACCATAGTTTTATCTTCTTGGGTACCTACTGTCATTTTAGGGTTTAAATTTTCACTGGGGTTTCTACTTAAGACCTTATGACACTCCAGGAACCGGAAAGGGAATTTTGTGGCACAATTTTCTACCATTTTGGTTTGTGCAAGTGTTGATGTGTTATTTATACACATAGGGATTAGAATTTAGAACTGCAAGTCTGTGAGTGCACCATAAAACCGATCATCTGTTTATATGGCAAGACTTATTGACGTAAAATCTTCTGACATCATCTTTATTTTATGATTTCTCAGAAAAATTATGTTTCACTTGCCACAACTGGCAGTTGATTGTTGCAATATCTCTGCAGATTCAGTTCTAATGTCTGTTTAACGTCTACACAGTTTGCATTTGACACAATATGGCCCTGTGCAGCCAGAACTGGATTGATTACCCCCGCAAGATTGCTTGGAATTCATAGTAATGGTAATTCCCAGATTCTCAAACTGACCGGTAAGGTTTGAAGAGGGAGTGGCTAGTTATCAATTAATCATCCTCTGCTACCCCAGACCAGTAAGGGCCAAGTGTGATGGCCTACATTGAAGTCTCACAAGTCAAGTCCTGTTACTAATCTGGATCTGTAGCAGCAACAATTTACAAGGGCAATCCTTCTATTCACTTGCTAGAACTACTCAACGAGTTTATCAGACCAAAGCAAAATCACTTCCCAACATCTATACTAGCATCGAAATTTGTTCTACCAGAGGCTTGTGGATGATTTTATTTGATTGCAAATCACTCCATTCAACTAAACGATTTTATTTGAATTAAATAACCAAAGTTCCCGCAAAAATTAATAACCACAATAAGTGTCACAAAAAAAAAAAAAAACCCTAGTCGACCTTCCACTTTTCTTCGCTTGAAATTACAAATTTTATCCGAAACTATCAAATACAGGATCAGAGAAAGTAACAAGACCCTACTGTAAGCTGGATTTCCCAAATTAACATGGGAGTGATCCACAACAAACAGCAATCCATTAAGCTTACTTTGCTAATCTCACGCACAAAAATAAAATTCTAAGATCACTGCATGTAAAGGCTCAAAATCAAGTCCTTTAACCTGTCACCCTTTACCCCAATGGATATATACCTTCATACAACGACAGCCGACAGGTCAATAAACTTCATTTGAAAAATACATCCATTTGGATAAGCCACCAAAGTTCCTATGAGAAATTGAAGGTCGTCCATAACCCTGTTCATGGGCGAGACTTGAATTTGGAAAATATAAAAATTTCCAAAGGCCCTGCCCACCCAACCTACACTTTTCTTTATATATTGAGGCCTGCAAACAGGTCATGTACATAGCTGACACAACCCCTAAATACAACTCAAAAATAAAGGCCTATTATCCTTTTCTCAGCTTGGCATTACAAAATTTATGCTAAAAAGGTTCAATATTAGAGAAAGAAATAGCACACACTGCAAGGTTGATTTTCCCAAATTAATATGGAGGCAAAATAACTGAGTGATAAACAAAAGAAACAGCAGACAATCCATTAAATGAATGGTATACTTGGGCATGAAGTTTACTTGGTTAATATAATGCACAAAAGAAAATTTCAAGTTCAAACATATACACCTCAAAATCAAAACCCTCTCATCATGTTTCTCTTTACCCTAATGGATATATAACTCATTACAAAGACAGGTGAAAATTTTCATTTGGCTACTTAACTGCAGACTTTAACACAATATCTTCTAGGTTATAATGCTTCCATGTAACTTATGAGCAAACGCACACAGAATCCATTTAAGTCGCATTTTGGATAGATTGGAATTTGAAATTAAAATTTAGACTTAATATGTTATTTTAAATTGCTTAAATAATATTTAAATACACATTGTTTTTGGCCCAAGAATGAGTGCAAGTCATGGTTTGAAACAGAATATACACAATCTCAAGGAATTCAGCTTATGTCTTGACATAAAATATGAACTCTCATGCAAAGATAGTTATAAAGCAATGAATTCGAATTCCTTGTAAATCTCAAGAATACAAATACAAACTTGATAGCAAGCACTAAGAAGAGACGCAAAGTCTTCCAACCATCCAATTTTCTGTCAATAATATCCATTAAACTTTTAAATGTAGAACTTCAAATATATGAATTATGAAATATGAAGTGAAAAATTGTCATAATGACAAATAAGCTTTGGGAAATTTATATATCTGAACCAAATTAATCTATTGCTGTATTACAAACACTAAAACCACTAAACGCCCAAATTGAAAAAGAACAGAAACATAAACTTCAAAAATATTGCTCACTAAATAAAAATGCCTCCTAATCATCTCCATTTCCGCTTCAATATACGCCCCCGCTGCTATGGAGAATGGACCCAAGAATGCCCAAAACTGCAAAAGCCAGAAGCGGGCTCACATCAAGAGTATCGAAAATGGGAGGAATTATGTTCCTAAACAAGTTCAAATACGGATCACAGAGGTCCCTAATAGCCGATAATGGCTGGCGATCCCACGGAATGTTAGGGAACCAACTGAGCAAAACCCTAACCATCAAAACTCCACTGTATATATCAAGCCATTTAGCCAAACCAGCCGCCACCACCGTCAAAGGAGTGTTCAAATAACCACTTGGACGGCCCTTGAGAGCGGCAAAGAAAAGCGGGCCCATCGAATTAACCAGGTTGCCTTGTAGAGCCCGAATAGCCGCCAATTCATTGAGACTAGGCAAAAACGAAATTCCTGAGACTGATAGAGCCAATTTCTGAATAGAATTTAGACATAGCCGAGACAGAGTGAAAGCAAGAGTTAAGATAGTTGTCAAGGTCCGTGTTGACTCAGTGAGTAAGGGTTGTGACTTGGTTGGAGAGGAGAGAGTGGAGATTTGTGAGGATTGGGAAGGTAGCGAAGCCAAAACCCTAAACCTAGGTTGTTGTTTGGCGACGAAGAGAGATTTATTGGGGATGTTAAGGGAAAGAGAGAGAAATTTTGGAGGTTCTTGAATTGGGGAAGAAAGAGTAGCGGCGTGTTTAAGAGGACGGCGGCTGGAGAAGAGGGCCGGTGGCCGGAGAAGAACTCCGTTCTGAGAGGAGAGCATGAGTGCCATTGTTCTACGATAAGGTCTAGAATCTAAAGACACCTTGTTAGCGAATGGGCTTGTTTTAATAATTCCATTTATGGTATTGCCCTTCGGCCATGTTCTTGGATTTTTAACTGTATAATCCCTTCGTTTGAGTTGTAATTCCACTCGCAAAACATACTTATTTTAATTAATTTTAGTTCATAATCCAATATTTCTTTTTTATAATTTTAAAATTTATTTTTTCAGTATAAAGAGTCGGAATCCAACAAGAATTTATTATTGAAATTATATTTGAATTTTATTAAAATTTCTATTTGTCTTGATTTTATTTTATTAATAAAGTATTTAAACTAACAATTATTTATTAATTATATGTATTTTATTTAAAAAATATTTTTATATATATCAAATCATTTTTTTAAAAATTAAATTTATTTAAAGTTACATCATAAAAAAAAATTTAAGTTTATATAAAAACATCTTATCAATTTTTACACATTATTACATTTTTATATGTTCTAATAGATTAATATCTAAAATTATCAAAAAATTATATTTAAATTTAATATTATATTATTAATATGTTTAATAATTATAAAAAATAAATATTAATATTTATTTTTTATTTAAATATTTTTAATAAAATAATTTAATTTTATTATTTAAATAAGTACAAACTATTTAAAAAAAAATTCTAAATTGAAATTTTTATAAATAATCGTTATTTAGATACCTAATAATTAAGTTAAATAATAAGTACCATTAAAAAAAATTATTATTAAAAATAAAAAAATTAATAATTACAAAAAAAAATTAAGTTAATTATTATTTTTTTCATGTAAAATGATACAATATACTAAATTTCTTCTCACCTATCAAAAATATATTAATTCCTCCTCACGAATATTTCGTTATACTAATATCTATTCCATTTAATTTTACCGTTAACCAACTCTAAAATAATTAATAAGGACAGTAAAAAAATAAAAATGTCATTGTCATTTATTTTTATTAATTATATTTTATTTTTATTTTAAAAAAATTTTTAGGACTAAAAAATTTATTTTTATATGTTTTGATAAATGTAAAAATAAAAAATAAACAAAAATAACTTTTAAAAAATATTCTTTTATTTTTTTTTTGTTATTTGTTATTTTAAAAAATAAATTAAAAGTATTTCTTCTTAAATTTTTAATATAAATAAAAAATTTATTTTCATATTTTTGATAAATTTGATAATAAAAAGAAAATATTTTATTTTCAAATTTATCAAAAAAAAATATGAAAATGTATTTTTTAATCATAAAATATATTTTTTAAAGTAAAAATAGAATGTAATTAATTAAAAATAATTGGTAAATTTTTATTTTTTATTGTATTTATGGATTATGTTAGGGTTGACTAATGACAAAATTAGATAAAAGAGTCTAGTAGTATATTGTGACATTTATCAAGAAAATTAATAAATTTTTGAAAAATTATGAAAAATTTAATATATTAAATTATTTGTAAGAGGAAATAATAATTAATCCTAAAAAAATTATTTTTTTTGGCATGTATTAGTAATTTTTTAAGGAGAATGAGATTGTCAAATATGAGAGAAAATATAAGAGATACATGGTTACCGAGTGGTAACAAATATTTATATTTTAATTATAGTGAATTTGTAATTTTAATTATTCAAATAAATATGAAAATTTAAATTTTATTATCACTTATGATGTGTTTCATTCTTATAAAATTAGTTTACAACACCCTATATAAATTAAATCTATCTATAAATTTCTCTTTATTCCAAAACAATTAAAATTTTATCTTATCAATTTCAATAAAACTATGCGTTACTGATTAAGTTTTTTATTTAATAATATTAAAGCTATTTTTTTTTAAATTGAAATATTTCGAATTCAAATTTAAATGAAAACTAAATTTACCAAAAAAAAAATCATTCTTTTTATATATATTTTCAAACACAAACTGGGAAAGGGAGTAAGGAATTGAATATTTGATTTATAATATAGTTTTATACAATAATCATAAATTTGCCTCAACATTAGTTGCAGCTCTTTTATATTTTATGATACCACCTTTCAAATTGATAAGGGGATTTAAGCCCTTATTTTACAATTGAGGGAAAAAAAAAAAAAAGGAAGAAAGAAAGAAAAAACATTAAAATCAACCACAGAAATTGTTGTTAATGTTAGCAATCAAAATAGAGGAAATATTTGGGGACGAAGAAATGGTAAAGACCAATAATAAGCCTCTATGAATTGACCATTAGGCGCCAAATCCATAATAATCTTCTTTAGCATCCTAAGAGGAGCCACCAGGACCCCCCATTGAACCACAGGCCGTGACCCTAGGCAGAACCCTCGTCGTTTATTCCCGAGCCTAATCGGACTGCCTCTCCGCTTCCGTATCCGCCGCCGTGCACGACACCACCCTACTAAAACTGTGGAATTTGAAAACACAGATATAGAGACAGCACCTCTCTTGAGCATATTGATGTTGGTGTAGTAATTTGTTACAGTGCCTTGTTATTTTCATTTTCATTACTTATATATATATATAGTGCACATTAAAGTTTAGAACTAGATGTTAATGATTATATTCATAATGACAGAAAATATAACAATAATTATGTTTTAAGTGTCAAATTTCTTTCTTTTTTTTAAGTAGGGATTTTGATTCTATTTTTAAACTTCAGACTTGTGGTAGTAATGATTAGAAGAGATGGGGGGTTTTTCTTCTAAACTCAAAAGTGGATTAAAAGAAACTAGTAGTAGTAGGTGAGATGTATTGATTACTAAGGAATCCAATTATGCCATGGGAAATGATTACAATGTTGGGATTAGTGTTTTTCTTTTTCTTTTTTCTTTATTTTAACTGAAAAAAAAAATTAAATCACAAACTAACCATTTGAATCATTTGCTTTATTTAATATTTTATTTTTTATTTCGTATAATTATATATTCATAATATTATTATTTTTAAAATATTTTAATAATTAATAATTTTTTATTAATAATTTAATACACATAAAAATATATAAGTTTGGAGTTGAAACATTAAATAAAACAAAAAATTCAGATTACAAACTAAGAGATTTAAATAGTATTTCCATTAAGTTAGCTATGCCATATAAAATGATTTTTCTAATTAAGTCTCTTAAAAATTTTTATTAAAAGTAATTATTTTAAATAAAATATAATTATAAAATAGTTATTTTAGATAAATATAAAAAAATTAATATAAAAAAATTAAATAAAAAAAATAAAAATTTAAATAAAATTATATTTGATTATAATTAATATAATTTCAAATAATAAGTGAATTATTTGATTTATTTTTAAATTTTTTTTATTTAATATTATCTTAACTTTTATTTATTAGCAACACTCATTAGAAGAAAAAATGTATATAATTTATATTCTTCAAATTTAAATTCTCAAAGGTATCCATATTGAGTTAAATTTTTATTTGTAATATTTGATAATTTATCTGTTTTGATATTGATATTATAATATAAAATTCTATGATGTATTTAATATATTTAGTAGAAAATAAATTCGAATAATTTTAATTTAAGGAGCAATGTTTTCAAAATCAGATCGTTTAAAAAATCGATAAAAACAGAATGTCAGAGAGTTATAGATTCGATTGGAATCGAATCAATTAAATTGAAAAAAATCAGTATATATATATGTATATATAATTTGATATTTATTATATATATGATAAAAATAAATATAATTTAATATTTATTAATTTTATTAAAAATTAATAAAAAATAAAAAATAAAAAATAAAAAATAAAAAAAATACCCATTCAAATTGGAACATTTGATCAGTTCACCGGTTCATAGATTTTTAGGGATGAGTTTTTAGAAATTGATCGGATTAATTTTTTATTTAATCTTAATTTTTTCTATTCGGATTAATTCGATTCAATTTTAACAATCATCGGGGGTATGGGGCAGATTTAAATAATGGGGAAAAAAAATAGAATGTGTGAGTATTGCAGGGATTCGTTCCACTCGAATGTACTCATTTCTTTAAAAGTTACCCAATGAGAAATGACATTTCCTTGGGAAGTCATTCACATGTAGTTTAGTGTTTGGTTTGCAAAATTTTTTTTTCATAAAAAATAGATATTAATTTCATGTTTAATTCATTCACAAAATTTCTTAAATTAAATTTAAAAAAGATATGCCATAAAAAATAATAATAACACTTTTAAGTTATTAATATGAGTCCTCTTAAATTAAATTTAATTTAGGAAATTAATTTGAGTTAATTTAGAATAATTTTTTGTAATTTTTCAATAAATCGAATTTATTATATATAATACCTCATAGTTGGAAAAATTAAATAATTAAAGAGAAATATAAGTTTCTTTTGACTTTATAATTATTCACAATCAAAAACAATAATTTAATATCATTAATTCAATAATATGGAAATTATTTAAGGATTGTGAGATTTTAAATTCAGATTCTAATTGAAATTAAATTTATTTAAAAATAATAATAATTTAGTTTATTTAACATTAAATTTTAAATTATATTTTTCTTAGAAAAAAAATCATTGATAGATGTTATAAAATAATCTAAAACTATAACTTAACTATTTAAATTTTGTTACTAACTCATATTAAATTCAATTTAACGATTTTCTAACAAGTATCCTAAAAGTATCATTTAAAAGCAGTTAATTTAAATAAAATATAATTATTAAATAATTATTTTAGATAAATATAAATAAATTAATATAAAAAATAAATTAGATAAGATATTGATAGAGTTATATTTTATTACATTTACTATAATATCAAGTGATAGGTTAAAATTTTCACTTTTACTCATTTATTTTATTTTTAAATTTATTTATTTAATATTTTTAAAATTTTTAATTTTTAATCAATATCCTAAATACACTCGTTAGAAAAATAATTAATCTAAAAGCAATTTACTAATTATTTTTAATCAATATATTTAAAATGAATTTTTTCAATGTTAAATAATGTCATACTTAAAAAATTTTAATACACAAGAAAAAATGTAAAATGGAAAGAAATATGAGATAGTCATTAACTAATTATTTTTCTATATTACAAAACAATAATTTAATAATTGAACCAAGGATGTAAGTATGTAACTAGGAACATGCATGTTTTTCTACATGAAAAAGAAAAGGAAAAGACAAATATGAACATATAATAATTAGATGGATTGGATTGAAGGATAGCCTTTTGACAACCAAGAAAGAATTTGTCATATTTCAGGAATATGCACTTTTACTTGTTTGTTCTTACTTTTTTACTGTTATTATTACCATTTGTTTTTACCCTAGGTCTTGTTAGTCTTTGTGAAGACCATATCATTTCTTCTCTTAATGCCTTTTTCTTCTCTTAATTGAGTAAATAATTATTTGAGGGGTACTATAATTTTGTTCTTTCTTGGATAATGCTCTTCTGCCTCTTTTCTTTTGCTTCCCTGCCTCCTCTATGTTCTTTAAGTTTTGTTTGGGAAAAAAAAAAAAGTAGGGTAGGAAAATAAAAGGAGGGAAAAGAAAATTAAGGAAAGAAGATTTAAGATAATAAATTTTTCATTCTATCATCTGATTTGAGAAGTGCTGAAAGATTGAGGAATTAAAAGGTAGAAAAATTGCATATTTAAGATGTAAGTCAGTGGTAAGTGTATATAAACAATCTGAACAATAAATTTATGTTCAATTTTTTTTCTAACTCTTAAAAAAAATAAAGAAATAAACTAAAATTACTGATATAACCTTTATTTCTTTATTTGTTAAAGAGAAAAACGATAAAGATAAAATAGTCAATTGATTCACGTTATAAATACACTTTTAAAGTTTTTTTCTTTTCCTTCTCTTTCCCTTCTCTCTATTTAGCTCGTTCCCAAACAACTTATTAATTTTCATGTTAAAAAATATTCATTTTTGATAAATAAAAATAAAAAATTATAAACTAAGAAAAAAATTTTATACATTGAATCGATTAGAGATATTTTAAAAATTTATTATAAATATATTCATTATCTTGTAAAATATACTCCCATCTAATTTTAATAATTGAAACCTATGAATTTCTTCTAAAGTAGCTAAGTCTAATCCAGTAAAATAAGGAAAGGGAGAAGAACGAAATTATTAAATAAAATAAAAATATATTATTTTTATTCAAGATGAATTTATATATAATTAAAGATGAGAAATTTTTATTTAAGATGAATTTATATATAATTAAAGATGAGATATGTTGATATGAATTTATTTTTATATAAATATAATAAATATATTTTTATTTTATTTAATAATTTATAAAAAGGGTAATGATTTAGTTGATATTGAGGGGTCCTAATAGGTTATGCTCGTGATATGAGACTACTAATGGCATAATAATGGTCTAAAGGCCCAATAAATAGGCTTGAGGGTTTTTGGCATTGTCCAAAAACAAACCATGAAAAATAAATCATATGAAAGGTCTGCTAACATGGTAATTGAGTGTCGCCATTCTGTTCTGCATCAAGTATTATTATGGCTTGTCTTGTTCACGAGTTGAGTTGGATTTGATCTTAAACTGAAAAAAAATCATTTTGATTCAGCTTGAATTATCCAGATTTGGTTTTGAGTTTGAAGGATTTGACCTTAACACTCCTCTCAAATTCAGATCCAATGACAAAAAAAATTCACGTCAATTTTATCAAAAACCAGTCAAAATTATCTGAAGATGATATATTATGAGAAGGAGAAATTAATATTTTATTATTTATAAAAATATATATTTATTTTTAAATTATATTTAGGTGTACAATATTATGAATTAATTAATTAAAAATTAAAAATAATTATATAATTGGTTAATAAGTTTTTTAATTATTAGGTAAAATAAAAATAAACTATTCTTATTCATGTAGAAGTAGATTAAAGTAAAAACATATTTACATTGATTGATTTTTATGTGAATAAAAAAAAATATATATATTTTTGAATTATCTAATAATTTTTCATATATATATATATATATATATATATATATATATATATATATATAAGTTGAAATAATTTTATATATAATATAAATTAATAAACATAATTAATTGGATTACTATTTATTAAAAATAGAATACATTTGCCCTGAAAAGAATGTAAATGACAAAACGATAGTGGATTGAGACCAACTCTTTGCAACCCGACAAGCATTTGACTTTTGTAATATCTGCCAATATTTTATAGCTGTACCTATCCTCAGTCCAAAATACTTCCTCCCAACAATCTTTTTTTCTTCTTAAAAGAGAAAGAAATCCATAGAAAAAATATATATAGGGTATAGAATAGGGTTTTTTCTTTCCTATTAGAAAATAAAATAGGGTTTTTCATTTATTTAAATTTAATATGAATAGAGTTTTTCATTTGATTTGATAACTTTAATACAACATTTACATTTATAATTTAATAGTAATATATCTTTTTATTGAATAATATATTCAAACTCGACTGTATCTTGAATGTTAAAAAAATAAAAATAAAAATATTAATACGCATTTAATTTAATTAAATAAATTAGTGTAAACACAGCACAAAGTAATCAATTCATTTCTCCAAGGCTCCCACATACATATATGGGGGTTATGATTTCTTACTTCAAAGCTAAAATAAATTTGATAAGGCAACTATACAAGAATTTTAAATTTTAATTGATTAATTAAAATATTATTATTATTTAAAAGAATATGTATTTACTGATAGATTATATTTTAGTGTGTATAAAAAAATAAAATTTAATATCTCATATTTTCACGTTTTTAATATAATTAAATTAATAAAAAAATTACGAGTAATAATTTAGCTTATTATGTAAGATATTGGTGATTGAAATGAAATAATAACTGATGGAATCTCTTTGAAGAGCATCATATAAGCTTATAGTGTTTTTTTAATTTCTAGCTCTTCATTCATAGAATAAAGACTTCACCTAATATAAAACAAAAGTAAAAAAGAGGTAGGATTTTATCATCACAAGCTTATTGTTTACTGATATTCACATTTTGACAAATTTACACTTAACAACCAATCGGACACTAACCTCACACACACGTATTCAATGATATTTGAACTCTCAGTGTTTTTAAAATTAATTTAACACTTTTTTTTTTAATACAAAAGAGGAAAAATTAATTTTGAATTTATTTATTAATAAGAAAAATATATATTTATCTTCAGGATGTAGTTAAAATTAATTACAATTTTTTATTTGATTTGTACCAATTGCAATTTATAAATTTCATTTTTTAATTTTTATGGATGGATTTTTATTTTTATAAAATAATGGATATCTGATAATCTAATTGAAAACCTTAAAATACAATTTTATAAAAAAATTCCAGTATTTAAAGATAAATCAAAATAAAATTTCAATTGAATTTTTTAATCAGTAATAAATTGAAGTTATTTTAAATCAAGTTTTGAACCACATTTTTTCTAGCAAATCCCTAATTTGGTAATAACTCTAATTTCACAACTATGTTGCTATACACTCCCTATATTTTGAAAAGAAAAGAAAAAAAATCACCAAATTAGAATATATTCCCTAAATTACTTCAATTCCCATCTAAAACTAAAAAGTCTTTGAAAAGCAAAAAAGAACCCTGTTTTGGATTAAAGGGCTAAAATCCAAAAGTGAAGAAAGAAGAGCAATATATATATGTGTTAAAATAATATCACTACCATATCTGTCACAGAGATTTGATTCAACTGCTAAAACAGTAACAAAATCTGCTACAAGAATAAATGCCAAAACACAGTCCATCCTTCCATATTTAACGTTACCATGCACTGAATGAAACCACTACTCCCTCTCCTTCTTCCTACTCGACTAGCATCGTAGCATTGGCATCAGCTTTCTATTCTAAAACCCACCCTACAATACCTAAACGCACTTTTGTCCATTTCCCAAAATGGCAACAAACTAAAATAAAATATATATTTTTTTTTTCTTTTCTAATAAAGTCTTCAAACTGTGGGTTTGTTTCAGGACAAAAAAGAATATTGATAGTTGCATCAACAACTGCTATCGGTGCCATTATTATTATTGTTGTTGTATTTCTTTGAAGAGCCTTTGCACATGCCAACTGGATACTTAATTGCATTTAGTTCCACTTTTCTCAGAGCAGCCTTTCCCAAGTCTACTCCACAAATATCAGAAAGCCTTACAAGATATAGCAGAACATCAGAAAGCTCTTCTCCTAAATGAACTTTCTCTTCTTCTTTCCAATCTGGCAACCCTTTTGGTACCTCTCCTTTCCATTGAAATATTTCTGATAATTCCCCAACTTCTCCCACCTGTGATTCAAACTCAAAATTTTGAGATTTAACCCATCAAATAAAAATCACTGTTTTGATTTTATTTTTATTTTTTTGTGTGGGTTTTTGGGTTGTGACATAAAAGTAAAAACGCAAAAGGCAAAGTTAAGAGGAAAAGTGGGCTATTAAGATTTTGGTGATGCAACTAACAAAAAAGGGATTATCTATTTGCACAGTTGCCAAGTTTGACTAGCATAGAGATAAAAAAAAAAAAAGGGATTTATTTATATATACAGATTTGGCTAATAATAAATAATGAAAGTTAAAAACCCTAACTTGGTGTTGAAGAAAGTAATTGGAAAGAAAATTCAAATTAAAAATTAAAGAAGGCCCACTTGAAGGTTGGTTCTTGTTCTTCATCATCAAGGGAAAAAACAAGGTGGAAAGTAAGAAATCATTAAAATTTCCAATAAATCCAACTTGTTTCAGTTGTATTCGTTTGGTCAAATAATTCAAAAACCCAAAAAGCAAAAATAAAAACTCCGATAGAAAACGAAAGAAAAGTATAACAATAATAGTGAAGCAAATTACTAGATTTCCCTCTCTTGTTTGGGTCAGATATGGAAAAATCAATCAGCCAAACACCCACAAAGGAAAACAAGGAAAAAAAACCCTAAAAATCTTGACGATTTTTAAAAGACAGAGAAGTCAGATTGGGGATATGAATTGATCATAAAGCTAAACTTCAGAAGATGGGTATTTTGAGAAAAACGTACCAGAGCCAAAAGCAAGTTTCTTGGGCTATGGAATTGATCCCAGTCCCTTTCTTTAGCAAACTCGGCCATTTTCTTCTTAAGAAGATCAAGAGAAACACTTTCTGCCTCCTCAGGTACTCCAGTCATCGTTATGTTTTCCAAGAAACCAAACGAGCGAAAAGGAAGAGAAAATTAAAGACAAGCCTATGAAAGCAAAGGTGGTGGTTATATATATATATATATATATATTAAGAGTTGGTGAAGGGAGAGAGCAGAGACAGACCAAAAGACGAGGAATTGCTTTGGAAGAAAATTAATTGGGTTTTTCTAATATAGGAAAGAGTGAACTCTTTCTATTTAAGCCAGGCCAGAAAGGAAGGGGCTACTGGCTATTGCCAGTTGTCTCAGGTCATAATGCACTGGACAAATGGACCTTTCTTTCGGGTTGAGGGACTGTCTCAGGTCATAATGCACTGGACAACTGGACCTTTCTTTCGGGTTGGGGCTGCTGCGTGCGAGTAGTCTTTGTTGGTATGTTGACTTTTTAGAATTTAAATTTTTTTTTTAAAAATTATAATATTTATCATAATAAATTATATATTTTTATACAAAATAAAAATTAAATGGATTAAAATATATATTAAAAATATATTAAATGTAGATTATTAAATTTTATTAATTTAAATTTAATATATTTATATTATATTTTTTAAATTTTTTTATATTATTAAATTTGTTATAATAAATATTGTAATTTTTAAAAATTTATATACAAATTTTTTCAAACTCTAAAACGGCAATACAATAAAAAAAACATAAAAACCTTCTCATTCCCTTTCTTGGCAGGGTGAAGAAACACGTGTCAGTGTAACTTGATTCATGCCTCGATCTTTGCTAGCCTCGTGTCCTTGTGGGACCACATTTTGCCTCATCTTCTACTACTGCGTTATTATCGTAAAATTTCCGAGTATTTTCTTGTGTAATTTTTGGAGACAATCCAATACTATTAAACTAAAAAGTTTATTAACCAATGCCTATTAGTTTAAATTGATTCAAATAATAAAAAAATTATTTCTTTAAAATAAAATTTTAAATTTAAATTTTATAATTAAAAAATAAATATTAAGAAAATTTTATTTATTTTATAAATCTCATTCAACTCAAATTCAATATCGATTAATTTAAAAAAATAAAATATAAGTTATAGTGTGTTTTGGTTAGAACCGATCCAAACCAGAGGTTTCTACTGAAAATTATGAAAAAATTTCACTAAACCGAAGTTTAGGTTGAACAATTCTTATCCTTGATAAATAGTCGCGGAGACAGCCAGTTTAGGGTGTTCACACGTATACTCTGAATAAAAAAAAATTATATATATATATTTATATTATTTTTTAAATTTATTTAAATATTATCTTTAAACTTAATACTCATTAATTAAATCTTTCAATAAATATAAATTGATAATAAATAGGCAATAATTTTATAAATTATTTAAATTTTTCATATTAAAAATAAATTTTATGTATATTTTTTCTATATAATCTATTAAATTTTTTATATTATTATTTTAATAATATTTTTTTAAAATATTTAATATGAGAGAAATTAAATTAAATAAAAAATTAAATTATTTATTTTTTATTTATTAATTTTTTGAAATTCACATACTTAAATTAAAATTATAGATTATTTTTTTATTTATATATTTTATAATTTAATTTTTTAATAAATTTTAATTTTTTTAATTTTTATATAAAAATATAATATAAATGGATATTTCTAATTCCGAGATTCTGACTCGGTTGCTGTTGATTAAGCAATATAGTGTTATGTTGTCAGCCTCCAAAATGCATTTGGCTAAAAAGAAATTACTTTATTGGAAATAATATTGATTCAGGTTTAAAAAATTGTTCAATAATATAATTTTTATCTTCTTCAATAAAAAAAATGTTCATAATTTGTTTAATTGATAATATTTACCAATTTTCAATATAAAAATTATTTTTATTTTCATTTTCATTATATGAATTATAATGGATGTTTATTATTGGGGATACGGAAGCAGTGGCAGAGTCCCCGACCCGCCAGTGTCAGTGTCGCTGCCACTGTGTCCGCCGCCCCTTCCCCATTCAAACACCATCACAACAGTTTGACTCTTGAGGCACCCACAGATGAATTGAGGGGTTGCAGTGTAAATTATCTTTTCAATTTTAGGTATTTATAAATTTTTTTAAAAATTTATAAAAAATATAATTTAATATTGTTTCATATAATAAATCAAATGATATATTTTTTACACCAAATAAAAATTAAATGGACAACTAAAAATATATTATTAATTTTGTGTATTATATTTAACGGTCTAGATTTAATGTATTTATAATACATTTTTAACTGTCCATTTAATTTTTGTTTAGTATAAAAAATATATCATTGGATTCATTATATGAAACACTATCAAATTATAATTTTTATAAATTTTTATAAAAAATTTTAAATACCTAAAATTGGATACATAAAAGGTTGTTGTATACAAATATACAGTAATCCCCCTCAATCTCCCCCAGATGACCCACCCAGGCCGCCTTAATAATATTTATGACTTTAGGGAAAAATTATTTTTAACCTTTTAATACTATAAATACATAATAAAAAATTATTGATTTATTATTTTTACTTTTAAAATATAAAATTACTAATTAAATTTTTATATTGAAATTTATACAATTTCGATTTTGCTCTTCAGTGATACTCTAAATTTCTATATCACAATATTACATATAAATAATAATAATAAAAAGTATTATTACAATTTCAACTAGGAAAAATAAATAATTTTGATAAAATAAAATATCAAAAATTATATAAAATTATTTTACTTTAATTTTTTTTTTATTATCACTTATGAGAAGTCCTTTTGAATAAAAATTACAATTAAATTTGACGACTCTTGAGATCTAAAAAAAAAATAAAGGAATAATTATTATTTTCTTTGACGAATGTCATAATACACTAAGTTCTCCCTAACGAATTGTATAATATACTAATCGAGCATTCTATTTAGATTTCGTCTATTTTACTGTTACTAATAGATGAAAATATCGAAATATCCCTATTTTTCTTCTTCTTCTTTTTCACCCAAACTCCTCTTTCATCCCTCTCTTTACCGAAAATTGTTTGCCCAAACTCTTCTCTCACCCTCAATCTCATTCCATCAAAACCCACTTGAAATTAACTCAAATTTCTAAATTTCACTCCAATTCCTTAAAATGATTGATTTTTCATCAAATCCTTAAATAAAGAATAAAGATATAAAGAAATAGAAAGGGTTAGATTTGCAATCGATTTAAGAGCAAAACCTCACTAAAAGGGTTAGATATGCAATCAATTCCTTTCCCTTTCTTCGATTCCAGATATGCAATAACTTAATTATCAGCACTATCACGCAATCGTTACCTCTCCACGCTGTCGCTTGCCATGAGTCTATTGAATTATTGGTGAGTTATGTACTCTTTATGCCATAGATATGTTGAGTTGTTGAATTATTGGTAAGTTATGTTGAATTAAGTCAGACATTTTCTTCTTCTTCTTCTATTTTTCTAACTTTTCATTGAGCAAATGTTTGGCAGATAAACCACCAACGCAAAATTAGTCATCACTTTCAATTTTCATCACCGCAAATTACTTTCAATTTTCATCATCATCATCACATCCAATAGCTTTTGTGTCTTTTTTGCATTACTAACTTCTTGTGATCATTGATTTTTGAATGAAGATGAATACTTGTTCTAGCTCTAGTGCAAGTGTTGGGTCACTTACAACATAAATCATATAAACCATTGTTTAGATTGTATTTGAATTAAGTCAGACATTTTCTTCTTCTTCTTCTATTTTTCTAACTTTTCATTGAGCAAATGTTTGGCTGATAAACCACCAACGCAAAATTAGTCATCACTTTCAATTTTCATCACTGCAAATTACTTTCAATTTTTATCATCATCATCACATCCAATAGCTTTTGTGTCTTTTCTGCATTACTAACTTCTTGTGATCATTGATTTTTGAATGAAGATGAATACTTGTTCTAGCTATAGTGCAAGTGTTGGGTCACTTACAACATAAATCATAGAAATCATTGTTTAGATTGTATTTGATGAAGAATTATTAATGGTTTGCATAGTAATTAGAAATGTGATTACATGCATGTTAGATTTTATGGTAGTTAATCAACAGACCTGTGCAAGTCTTCTCCCAGAGTCTTCTTTTGAAACATATCCTTTAATAATGTACTTTTGGAATGGTGGGAATAGAAGCCTGAACAAATCCTAAACACTGATTATTTATTGTAATTTTGTTGGACACAATTCTTTGTTGTGTGATCGATGTTTTGTTAATGAGAATTGGGATTTTAATGGTTTTTTTTTTTTAAATAGTAAGCTTTTATGGTAGTGAGTAGTGGTGGGTAGTTTGGGTGAAGAAGGAATGGAGGGAATTAGAGAAAGAGAGAAAGAAGAGGAGAGGCGTTTGGGTAGAGTGAGGGAGGTGAAAGAGGAGTTTGGGTGAAAAAGGAAAAAAAAGTTAGGGTGAAAATACTGAAATACTCCTATTATTAACAGCAAAATGAACGGAATAATCGATTAATATATTATGTAATTCGTCAGAGAGAGTTAGTATTTTTTAAAATGTTAGGATGACTTAATATATTAAGTCATTCATCAGAGAGAAAATAATAATTATCCCAAAAATAAATTAGTATTGAGCTTTTGTATAAAAAACACAAATGTTAGAATTAAAAATAGAGAAATTCAGACAAATAAAGAATAAAAAGAGAATAAAGTGCTTATCTTTTACTTTTAGTATATAAAGAAAATTTTTAATATTTATAATTATAGCTATTTATTAAAAATAATCAATTTAAAATAATTATTATCCTAAAAACAACATATTTGATAACATTAATTTCCAAAAAATTATAATGTTAATAATAATAAAAAAAATATTACCTTAATTATAACTTTCATAATAAAAAAAAATAGGTGATTTTAAAAGGTAATTAATAATATTTATTAAGCTGATTAACATCGTTAATTATAAAATTAAAGATAAAAAAAGAGAAATTTTTGATAGGGCAAAAGTATAAAATATTTGTTAGGCCAAATAATAGACTGAAATTGTTTAGAATTTTAAAAGAATTAAAATCCCAAGAAATTAATGATTTGTTTCATTAATAAAAAAAAAAAAAAAAAAAAAAAAAAAAAACCAACAATATATATAAAAAATAAATAAAAAAATCAAAAAAAAATTTCGATAAAAATTGTATAAAAAATAAAAAAAATATAATAATAATATTTTGCCAAAAAAATATAATAAACATTAAACCAAAAAAAAATATAAAA